>MJUU01003700.1:32030-55813 GCA_002080025.1 Modiolus philippinarum | reverse complement strand
GACATTAATATTGTGGTGTTTGGATATAAGCATTACCTGTTTCCTACTTTACAATAGACATTAATGTTTTGCTGTATGGATATAAGCATTACCTGCTTCCTATTTTACACTAGACATAAATGTTGATGTATGGACATAAGCATTACCTGTTGCCAACTTTACAGTAGACATTAATATTATGCTGTATGGATATTAGCATTACCTGTTTCCTACTTTACAGTATACTTCATGTTGTCATGTATAGATTTAAGCATCATCTGTTCCTACTTTACAGTATACATTAATGTTGTGCTGTATGGATATTATCATCACCTATTTCTTCTTTACACTAGACATTAATGTTGTGGTGAATGGATATTAGCATTACGTGTTTCCTACTTTACAGTAGACATTAATGTTTTGATGTATGGATATTAGCATTACCTGTTTCCTACTTTACAGTAGACATTAATATTGTGCTGTATGGATATAAGCATTACCTGGTTGCTACTTTACAACAGATATTAATATTGTGCTGTATGAATATTAGCATTACCTGTTTCCTACTTTACAGTACACATTAATATAGTGCTATATGGATATTAACATTACTTGTTTACTTCTTTACAGCAGACATTAATGTTGTGCTGTATGGATATTAGCATAACCTGTTGCATACTTTACAGTAGACATTAATATTGTGGTGTATGGATATAAGCATTACCTGTTTCCTACTTTACAATAGACATTAATGTTTTGCTGTATGGATATAAGCATTACCTGCTTCCTACTTTACACTAGACATAAATGTTGATGTATGGACATAAGCATTACCTGTTGCCTACTTTACAGTAGACATTAATATTGTGCTGTATGGATATTAGCATTACCTGTTTCCTACTTTACAGTATAATTCATGTTGTCATGTATAGATTTAAGCATCACCTGTTCCTACTTTACAGTATACATTAATGTTGTGCTGTATGGATATCAGCATCAGCCGTTTCCTACTTTACAGCAGACATTAATATTGTGCTGTATGGATATTAACATTTCCTATTTTCCACTTAACAGTAGACATAAATGTTGTGATGTATGGATATTAGCATTACCTTTTTCCTATTTTACATATTGACATTACTGTTGTGCTGTATGGATATTGGCAGTACCTGTTTCCTACTTTACAGAAGACATTAATGTTGTGATTTATAGATATTAGCAATTAGCCGTTTCTACTTTCCAGTAGACATCCTTTGCTTGTTTTTACCATGTATTTGTAGAGACTTTGTCTCATGTATATTTACTCCATATCTTTTCTTTCACCAACTACATGTTTTTTACTTTACAGTACACGTCGTTATGCTCTTTAGATAGAAGCATTAACTTTTTTTCTACTCTACAGAGGACATTTATGTTGTACTGTACGGATATTAGCATACCTGTCAGCTTTTTAAATACCAGATGTCCAGTTTACATCATTATTATGCTCGATATTAGTGGTACTGGTTTCCTTCTTTACAATGCAAGTTCTTTTTTTTTCAACATCTGGGAATTTTAGCCATTAAAGGTAAAATTAAAACTAAGTGTCAGAGTTGTAAGATAAGGTTTTAGGATTAAACGAAGACTATTAACATGCTTTAAATACAAAAGATTTACATCCATTTTGATATAAATCAAAAGTGTTATATACGTAAGTGATGCTGTAGAGACATAAGTTGTGAAAATTTATTCTAAGCAGACGCAAATTGATCTAGGTTGTCATCGATGTACAAAATGTATTGCGAACCCAGACAGTACTTACTATACGATCTCACTGAATGCCAGTCTGCTCAAGGAAACACAACGCTGATTCTTTTGGAAGGATTACGAAAAATTTCTTTCAACAAAACTACATTTCCAAATAGGACATATTTTAACAACATTTCAAACAGAATGTTTTTTTTCAGAAAGCACCACAATGATCCCAGGTTTTTGAATGTTCTACGCACCAAAACTTGAACAATTTAAATGCGAATGAGTGTAATTACCGGGCGTCATGTCACAATATATAAATACAATAGGAAATAACGACATTGTCTCAATTAAAATGACATAAAAGTACTTTACATATAACCACAAATATTTACAGTATATAATTAAATTGTTATTTTGAGTATAAAAAGAAAAGGCTAGTTTTACAGATATATACTTGATATCCATTGCAGTATGGAGCAACACCACTTGCATATGTGATTTACATAAACTAAGATTTATTATGACCTTGGCATATATAAAGGTAAAGTGAAAAAGAACTCAGGACAGAAACATGCCTACAATGACATGGAGGAACTAAAGAAATATTTAAACAAGGGAAATTATCAATAGAACAAGGGACAGAACAATCAAAAGTACAAAATGTAATACGAAATTATACATAACGCAGGCATCAGTATAAGGATTGAGGATAAACAATGATACGGATAAACAAAATTACACGATTTAGAGACAAGAAGGATAAACAATGGCACAAAATGCAGGAAAAGTAAGAATAAACAAAATTACATGATTCGGAGACCAGGTTAAACAACGGCCCAAAATATCTAAACCAGGAAGGATAAACAAAATCACACAATTTAGAAACCATGAACGATAAACAATGGTGCAACATGCAGAAAACAGTAAGGATTAACAAAATTTATTTGGTACAACTTGGAGACAAGGAAAGATATAAAAATTCCATAAACTAATAACATTGGAAAACAAGTGTTTGCAGGATACCCAGTATGGGAAATTGTAGTTTCAATGGCAACAGCATTCTTCTTAAAATATTTAAACAAGGAAGACTTTAGATAAAATCAGGGACAAAAAATGAAATGCGAATGTAGGCACCCAAAAGGATAAACAAAATTACACGATTTAGAGATCAGGAAGGATTAGCAATGGTATAAGGTGAATAAACCAATAAACAATGGTGCAACATGTAGAGTCGCGTATGAATAAACAAAATAGACAAGGAATAATATACAATGGAGCAACACATAGAAACCAATAAGGATAAACAAAAATGATCAAAAATGCAAGAAGTAGAGACCAGGAAGGATATGCATTATATGAATAAACAAAATTTCACGATAAAGAGACCATGAAGGAACATTAAACAATGCAGAGACAATGAAGAATGGTTAACAAAATTACACAATTTGGAGACAAAGAAAGAATGACCGACAAAAAAATTATATTCACAGAATATACTTAGTAGGTAGTTACAAAATATGGCGGACCGTATTAAAAACATTCAATACTATTATATTGTGTAGAACCTGGTGTTATTTCATGGCGTCATATTTATATAAGTTCATGAACACTTAAACAGTTTAATAAATATGAAATAAAAGTTGTTTTGTACAACCGGTCTTAATTTATTGCCTGAGTGATGAAGTATTTTCCCCTTCATTGCGTAAATTTTCAAATTAAATTTATCCAAAGACGACGTTTTGGATGTCAGCTTGACTAGAATGTGGATCATTGACGAATAATCAACAGTTTTGAAATAGCCATATATGAGTGTCAGCATACCGACAAGATAATGCATGAGTTACAGTGTCAAACATATCCTTCTAGTTTCATAGTTTCCTATGTAAATGGTTTCATTTTTGAAAGTTGTAGTTATACTGTACACATGTACATTGAAGTCTGTATAGAAAAAATAACAACATGACAACTTACAAATGTACACATACTAAAAATGTGGAATTGCTAAAAATGATGTATATAGGGATGCCTTTATTGTGATTTTAATCGATCGTCTTTGAAAGTCATTGGGATATAGATATAGATTTTGGCCAAAATAAGACACAAGATGGTGTCAATGTTAAGAAAGGACGGAAGATCATGTAAAAACAGTATAACCGAGCATGCGAAGTTGTGTCTGCTAAAGTTAAGATTCCCATATTCAGCTCAGCTTTGCATGTATTTATGGAGGGAAACCTACATTTAGGTAGGGAAACTCGGGTTTAGCTCTGGAAAACCTAGTTTTCCTGACTGAAACTTAGGTTTCCACATGGAAACTCGGGTTTAGCTCTGGAAACCCTAGTTTACAGAAGCGAAAACCGGGGTTTCCATAGGAAAACTAGGTTTTCCTTATTATGCTAACTCTCGCGTGCCATACATATTGGTAAAATGTCAGATAGCCAGCAAAAGAAAAAGACTCGCATTCAGAAATTAAAATATACGAGCACAACATGCCTGTACTTTGATAAATCTTTAGAGTAACTGGACTTCTTGTAACGTTTCGAATTTATGCAATTAAGAACCCGCCTTTTGCTCTATAGAAAAAATACCCAGTGGCATGCAAGGAGATGAGATAATATGCATGTAGCTCATACCGGACTACAACAGGAGTCAAATAAGTATGAAAATCTATCCCCGTAGAGTATCGAAGTCACGAAATAGAAACTCCCTTATAATATAAGAAATATTCTTGAAATTTTTTCCATTGAAAGAAATATTATAGCATTCGTTCTCTTATTAATAAATTGCATAGAATATTGTCCCAACAGGAAAAATATCATAGTCTCGAGAGGAACTTCCGTTAGGAGGAACAAATACGTATACATTGACATCAGACTCAGGAGTCCATGTTGTAAAAATCTTTTATTTATAATGAACTATTTTACTTTAGTAATTTGATTATGAGCGTACTAAAGAAACAATGCTAATTTTCTTGAATTACAAAATAAATTTTAGAACTGACTATACTATCCTTTCAAATCAAAATATCAAAAATAAATTAAACTGGAAGTAGCTAATGAAGATTTTCAGACTTCAAATGTTTGATGCCTTTCTTACTATCTATTGTGTAGACAGGTGACCGGGAGATCTATTGTGAATAATCAGATGGTCAATTCGAAACCATTAATGGATATTTTCTCTTTAATTTCCTGCCTATATCGGCTACTTCATTTTTAGTAGAATCAAATTAGGTAACTCAGCACTATCATCGGTAACATGGGGAGCAGCTGGCATTTCAGGTTTTATTGAATGTACATTTTTTATTTTGCGGAAATATTCTTCAATTCTTCAAACTATTTTGGAAACAAAAAAAATGAATATACATATGTATGTGCTGCATCCTAGAATGTGGTTTGCTCATCTGAAAAGATCAAAGTCACGACAAAGTTTTTTTTTAATACAAGATAAAGCGAGATATACACATAAATGCAGAAATCGGATTTACAAGACTAAATAGTCTGATCTATACGCAGATGACCTTTCATCACTTGTAGTAGGTATAGATATACTATTTTACAATGAATTTGAAGCCCGACAGCATAAACAACACACTGCACACCAATGCTCAGAGGAGAGACAAAGCTACAAAAACCGATTACAAAGAAACACAGAAAAATTCAATTCACCAAATCAACCATGTAGTTGGGTCAGCAAGACAAGAGATGGTGCCGAATGACAGCCTGATATACCCTCGCTAATTGATTCAAATCAATATGGGAAGTGCAAATTTAATCGTGTGTGGACACAGTACCAGTGCGAACAATACCAGTATGGAAACAGACGAACAATGAAGTGACCAACATTTACAACCTTACAGAAAAGTTTGACCAAATATTTCTCTATAATATGAAAAGTGTAAAAATTTACTATGTCGGTAAACAGGAAGTAGTATCCCGATATATCCAGAACTGGATCCATGCACAATATGGAAGGACCATGCAAAACTTGTGACAAAACTTCAAGGTCACCATTAACCATTGCAGAGAAAAGTTTGACGAATGAAAACCGAATACACGATAGTTTGAACCATAAGGAAGATCCATCAAAACAACAATAACAATTGAATCTGACTTAAAGTTTCAGAAGAAATGGTGACGAAAAATTGCATATACTGTACAACAATGACAAACAATGCTGTCTCTGAAAACAGGGTGTGCTTATGTAACCTTGGAATCTGTACATTCGATAGAATGTACCATAAGAAAGTTCCGTGCATCACAACAATTTAATCTGACGTACAGTTTCAGAATAGTTTCAGAATAAATTGTGACAAAAATTCTATATACTGCGCAACAAAGAAAAACAAGTGAAGACCCAAATAGATGTCTCACCCGTCCCTGCTTGTCCTCTAAATTGATATGAAATCTATGTGAACTTATCAGAAAACTTAATAAGCACACTAGACTGTGAAATTACGGTCACTGACAAAAACCATATAGCTTCCAAAGACCAACCAACATACAAATTATCATTGACCTACCATTTATGCACCATGAGAAACTAGACATGCTCACTAGACCATGAAATTGAGGTCACATGCACAAGTCATATGACAGACTGTCAAGAACTGTCCAAGACCAACCAACATGCAAAATATCATTGACCTACCACTAATAGATAATGAGAAACTAACATGTTCACTAGACCATGAAATTGAGGTCAAGATCAAAAGTCACCTGCCAGACTGACTTGTACTACCCAAGACCAACCTACATACCAAATATTATCAACGTACCACTTCTAGTTATTAATAAATGGACTTAAGCAGAGAAACTTAACGTGGCCCCTCAACCATGAAATTGAGGTCAAGGACAAAAGTTACCCGCCAGACTGACATGTACTTCCCAAAACCAACCTACATACCAAATATTATCAACCTATCACTTCTAGTTATTGAGAAATGGACTTAAGCAGAGAAACCTAACGTGGCCACTCAACCATGAAATTGAGGTCAAGGACAAAAGTTACCTGCCAGGCTGACATGTACTATCCAAAACAAACCTACATACCAAAATTTTATCAACCTACCACTTCTAGTTATTGAGAAATGGACTTAAGCAGAAACTTAACGTTGCCACTCAACCGTGAAATTGAGGTCAAGGACAAAAGTTACCTGCCAGACTGACATGTATTACCCAAAACCAACCTACATACCAAATATTATCAACCTACCACTTCTAGTTATTGAGAAATGGACTTCAGCAGAGAAAATTAACGTGGCCACTCAACCGTGAAATTGAGGTCAAGGAAAAAGTTACCTGCCAGGCTGACATGTACTTCCCAAATCCAACCTACATACCAAATATTATCAACCTACCACTTCTAGTTATTGAGAAATGGACTTAAGCAGAGAAAGTTATCGTGGCAACTCAACTGTGAAATTGAGGTCAAGGACAAAAGTTACCTGCCAGACTGACATGTACTACCCAAGACCAACCTACATACCAAATATTATCAACCTACCACTTCTTGTTATTGAGAAATGGACTTTAGCAGAGAAATTTAACGTGACCACTCAACCGTGCAATTGAAGCCAAGAACACATGATCTTATGTCCGTCAGGTAGCACTCGATTAGTTCTGCCACTGGACCATATATGATGTTCCTACATCAAAGGGTTTTCAAAATATCCTGTATTTAGTAAAAGTTAACGCCGTCGCCGTCGTCATACTTTGCTGGCTTTCCGCGACTTTCGTCGCGGGCGAGACAAAAACGAAGTCTCGGCAAACAGAAAGTGCTTAAGACTTAACACTGAAATCTCAATACACGATGAATTGGTGCACAAGGAAGCTCTATGAAAATCAACAATTGAATCTGACTTACAGTTTCAGAAGAAAATGTGACGAAAAAAAAATTCCATATACTGTAAGAAAATCAAAATCAAGGCAATCTCGGCAAACAGGAAGTGCTTATGGCATTACCTTGAAATCCGAATACATACTAGATTGGACCATAAGGAAGCTCCGTGCGAAACTGCAATTGATTCCATAAGCTGTAAAAAAATAAAGTCTTGGCAAAAAGGAAGTGCTTATGGCGTAACCTTGAAATCTGTATGTACACATTGGACCATTACGAGGATGCTCTTGCCAAAGTTTGAATTCATTCTGCCAACTGGTTGCTGAGAAAAGTGTGGTTACGGACAGACGAATGCCACAACGGAGGTAAACCAGTATTCCCCCGGCCAACTACCATGTAAGTGGGGGTAAAATAGCCAGTATACCCCCACTACATGATAAGTGTTTTCATTATCAAGCAGGGAAAAAGGAAACGGTCATTGATACCAAGACAAGTCTGTTCATCATCAAACATCAAACATAAGGAGCCGGTTCGGGCTAGCATGACAAGTCTTTTCACCAAAAAGAGGCGTTTTGGCTAGCAAGATAATTTTATCATTATTTAACACAAAATATACTGAAATCTCCGAAATAAACATGGCCAACATTCAACACCACTGAAATGTCAGTGCATATCAAAGTGAAAATACTTCAATTCTTTTATGAGAAGGAGAAAAATCGACTTTTGATGCAATTCCTAGCAGAGATAAGCTGCTAAGGTCAGGGTGGTGCGGAATGTCAGCCAGGCTCGTGAGTTCATAAGGGCGCACTGATGATAAATGATTCATGTAAGCATTTCGTAAAATTTTACTAAATGGTTTAAGAGTTGTAACCCCACTTATAAATGGCCTTTTCTACGTTCTATTTTAAAATGCGGTACTAAACAACTTTTTTGTTGTTGTTGATTGTGCTGTCATATTCTAGAGGAGTTCGTCGCAATCGGTTGTATCAATAACAATAATGTATACCGAGAAGAGAACGACGGCACACCGACCACAATACATACAAAAATGCAAACTTCGACATCCCGAACGTAATGAAATCGGGTTTCATAAATATGAAAGCGATCAAATCACATCTCAAACGACAGCTGAGATACCTTTCCTGATGGAGCAGTGAGATGTAGATATTGCGTAGTATGAGCTTTTGTAATCTATGCAGACCATACCGTTCACCATAGTCACACTCTGGCAGAAACTTCAGATGTTTTGATTCAAATTGCATCGACGAGATGTATATCATACAAATGGTCATGCCAGCAACTACGGTTTTGTATGTCGCTCAAATTGCAAAGTGGAAAGATGATTTCCTCAAACTAACCATGATGGTCTTTGATATCAGACATGTTTATATATACTCTGTATCGAATATTGCAGCTTTAACACCAACTATAAGCAAACAAACAGAGACAATACCCGCAAAAGGCAGCAATTCCTCTAAGTCTACAGCTTTTATGAATAACGATGTTGTACAAACGGCTGTTTTATTGTTTGTACACTTGCTGACAACGCACATGATATCGTCAACGACTTGTGTCAAAACCAAAAAAAAAAGTCCACGAGAAAAGCTATGTACGGACTCATAAACACAGTTAATTTCTCCATGAAACTGTATCTTCTAAAATGTAGAATCTAATCAAATATGATTGTAAATTATTCAGTGAAAACTACGGGGTTGTGAAGCATAAATGACAGGGATGACATGAAAGTGTAGTCTGAATTACAACAACGACTTATCCGTCATCATTACACGATCAGCTTGATAAAAATCACCATTGTCGTCACACAATAGATATTTTCTGGCTTCGTTGATTCTTCTTTAATGTCCGACCTGACTCACGTTTGATCTAATCAAGAAAGAGTAGAGAATCAGAGATATGGGAAAATGTTTAGCACACGGCACAATAATCACCCGCCTGTAGTAACGCCATCCATTGATTGATAGATCTCTTGTCAGTTGAAGATAACAACACCAAAGAATCTGGAGCAAATAAATCTCTGATGGACGGGTAATTTCTTCTCAAGTGGTTTACTACAAACAGCCAATAGGAACAACTGAATACCGAGTACGATTTAAACTGGGCAATACATTGATAGGAAGTCTCCACCTACTGTTTTTATAAATTTGGTCTTCAATATTGATCGAAACAAAAGTAAACCGTGCTATTGATTCCAATGCAAAAGAATCAGAAGTGACTGACACATGCAAGTTTGTGCCTTCAAAACCAACATTAAACGACAAATTATATCGACATTGACACAATTATTTCTTCAACTTAAAATGCGGGGAAAACATATATTGCAAGGTTCATCTCTAAAAGTTTATCTGCAGGTTGTTAGTGTCTTTTCCCTGTGCTCGTAAAAAGAAAATTAATTTATAGCCAAGAATTTTTACAAAGTAATGGAAATCTCTCATTTCATTGTCAATTAGGGATTCAATCTAATAAAAGCAAGTATAATCTCTGCGCTAATCAACTGCGATCCCTTCGACACCAATATATCTTACAATCAGATCGCGTTCAGAGCAATTAACTTCACTGTGTATAATAAAAGGCATGTTCAGTCTAATGTCATACCACTGGGTACAAGTCTGACGCCCGACGTATTTCACTGGCGCTCTATTTCACTGCCAAGTTAAATAAAACCTAACATTCAATTTCCAAGTTGATTACATTAGAATCTGACACTTGTACAATAAACAATATAATTTAGAAAAGTATTATATGTCCTTTTAAATCAAACGCAAGAAGAATTTTACATTCCTCCGAATAGTGTTGATATTTTTCCAAGGAAACAAATGATGTAATTGACAAAAACAGCAAAGAAAGTGTAAATTACATATCAGTAAACACGAAACAGTTTTCAATCGATCGGTTCCATAATATTTTATTTATAACGACTATATACAATGGGCAAAAGTATTGAATGGAGTATATTATTTTGTTCAGTATTATCAGATAGATACAGTAAAAGATAACTAAAAACTTGTACATTCTTCAATAGTTTCGTGAAAACTATAACGCAGGTGTTAGTTCCACAGAAAAAATTGCGATGGCTTTAATCCCATGCATTTAAAAATGATTAAAAATTATTATAACTAATGTAATAATTCTGACCAACTGTAGTAATTTAAATCTATTTGATCCGAGTGGTTACGCTCGAGAAACTACACTGAACCCTGTTATCTTTTTTAAGAGCAGTGTGAATCCATCTTTGCAATTAATAAGTTGTATTTAAGTACCCATGACGTCCTATTAAGGAGGATCAAATAACCTCAATAAAATCTGTAAAGCAAACCAATTGATACCTGAAGCAAATTTGTTAAAACACCTGTGCTTTGGTTGAACGATTTTCTTTTATAACAAATATAAATACTTCGGGCGTTTTAATTGGCTAAAATAGGTATCGTTATATGTCTGCTCTCATGTGAATGACAACTTTGTCAAGTATAAATTAATTTCCATTTGTCTGTAGTTTTTATCACTCTGGGTTGATATTATTGGGCAATTTCCCCCCTGCGAACATTAAAAGGTGTCTAAAAGAAGCCATTGTAATCAAATATTTTGTAGACTAGAACAGAGATGTCCAATATCTAAAACAAAACATCCCGTTCTGTTAACAGCTGTTGTAGCTTTGTGCAAGACATTGTTTCCAGGTTGTTTGGCCATTGCGTGTTTTCGTTTGGAGCCTTTACTTGTATGACGGAAGTAATTAAGTTTTTATGCCACTTGACTAGTCACGTGACTTTGTATTAAAGCGCTCATATTTTCATGAGGTCATTTTGATCCTTTTGTAGAAACCAATTGTTTTGTCAGAACACGAGCGGAAATTGTCGAGAAAGAAGAGAATCCTATTATATGCAGACATGAAAATCAAATTATAACCTTGCATTTGTCGCTAATTCAGAATTCAGTGTTTGGCAGCCGTCAGGGAAAATCGATGAGGCAATTCCAAAGGATGAAGTGCAACTCGCAGTTCAAATTTGTAGTTGAAGTGTGTTTCCTCTATTCCTGAAATCGATTTTAGCAGATGTAATATATTTCTAGCACTTAAGGGCTTTCCAACATGAAAGATTTACAGCTATATTGAATTAGATGTTGATGGCGGGTTATCCAATCCTCTTATGACCATTTTCACCTTCAGCATTGGAGAGTAAAAGTGGATTGTTGTGTTGACTTTTGAATCATCAATGGCCCTCGAAGTGATAATTACCGGAAGACTAAATACTTCAACCGAAAATTGGATGTCGAGAAAGACTGAATAAAAAATGGTTCTATTTAAGGCTATAGAAACAACGTTGCATTCACAGTGGATCAAAATGTCGAAAGAGGCCATCAAAGAAGTGCCCATCACATCAAATGCATCTAAGAACAAAGCAATATGGTATATGAAATTTATACAAAAATAATTGGAGGACAAACAATCATTGGAAAAGATTGCAGAGTGTTTTCTTAGAGTAGAAAAAGCTATTAATTGGAACAATTAAAAGCAATACTTATGAAATATACCAAAGAATTATTTACACAGCGAAATATTCTTTTATACAAATGCCATAATGCATTAAATCATCACCAAGTTAAGAGTGTTCACAAGAAAGTATCCCTACTCTGGTAGATGTTCGAAAAACTAAAGACTAGAAGTGAAATTACAAAGAGATTTAAAAATCGTTATAACTCTAAAGTTTCCATTTTTTGTGCTCTTGACAATAATAATGACCGATTTTAAAGAACAGTTGGGATATTAGAATGATTGTAATGAAGAACAAAAATATTGAGTCATTATCATTTAGCCTTGGGTAGAGCAGATCCGGGAAGACACGCCCCTTTCCTAATCATGCCTACTAGGGTATTTAATAACGAAAGGTTGGACTACACAAGCAGCCAATAAACATTCACATGTATCACTTTTCTGCTGGTACTTGTTTACGTATCGCATCAATGAATTTCTTTAGGACTTAACAGGCGTTGACATGTTTCAAGAATTATCCCTTATATAGAATCAAGTCATGCTACGAAGACTAAATCTATTGAAGTTAATGTCAATCAGTGACTTTCCAGATCGGTGAAGCGCTTTATGAAACTCAATTTGTTCTTTATAATGGATGCTATCAATCTACGACGACATGTTGAAGTTTTGAAAGTGCTACAATCATTAGGCGTGAAACATCTGTACCAAAAATTTTTGAATTATTGCTATTGAACTATAAACAATTTAATGCAAAACCCCTTCAAGCAGAGAACTGCTGATTAAAAATGGTGATAATTCTCAAAACTGGCTTTAAGGTAAATTTCATGAATGTTTCTCGAGAAGAAATCTTGAGTGTTTTCTGAAGCCAATTAAGCAGGAGTTAAACCCATGGAAACAGGCGCAAACACTTTAATAAACAATACAGTTTATTTTACCTTCTTCCTAATATAAAAAATGGAAAACAGGAAACACCTACAATGGCTGAAAATTATAATTACATGCCACAATCTGCTAAGGAACTACACAGGAAAAACACGAAAAAAGACAAAAGACAAATGTGAACAACGATAGGAACTCGGGACAGCCCAGACTTGGTAGCAACACCAGCAAAAGCTAACGGTGGGGTTAAACCGGTTTTTGGGTAGCCAAACCTCCCCTATATAATAAACATATTTATATTTCAAAATTGTATAGAAAAGTGATAGCAAAGGTAGTAGAATACAGAAGTCACAAAAGACAAAAATCAAAGTCTAAAACGAGAAAACAACCTAACAAACAGATGTACAAAGTCATTAAACGGGAAGTGGCAGTTTATATGATCAAAGAGGGGGGTGTGGTGTGGGACCAAATACCGAAGTACCATCCAAATATCAAGTGGCTATGTAATGGAATTGTAGACAAATGAGACAAAATTATGTGTGATGGACAGACAGAAAGACTAAAAAGAACATAATTGGTAAACAGGAATATGGCCGAAACGATGATGTACAAAGACGAAAAAGAAAGTTGTTAAAACAGAAATATGGCAGAAAAGATGATGTACAATGAAGTAACTCATATGAAAGCTCCATACCAAAATTGCTGACGAAAAGTGGGACAAAAAAGTTCCATTTGGGATATGAAACTAAAAATTGGTAAACAGAAAATGGTGATTGGATATGGACAAAAAGTGAGCAGTTAACCTCATACTGAATAACTGTTCTAAATTTAAGTGGATGTGATAGGCAGATGCAGAGACAAATGTAAACAAAATAATGTGTGACAGAAACAAAGACTGATGTCCAGAGGTATAGCCGTATGCCATAATTAATGACTTTCAGGATCTCATCTAAGCAAAGTCTCAACACCTTTCTTTGCCCACCTCTTAGTGTAGTCCTCGACTGCATTCATAAAATCTTGCAATAACACTTATCCAATTGATGTTCTAGGGTTCATGGATTTTGTGGATTTTTGAATGACCTTCTCATGGTTAAAGGTTGTAAACGATACGTTGGTCACCAGTTATCACTGTGTCCAGCTGGACTGTAGTTGCATGGGGAAGAGGAGCAAGCCCAATGACACAATAAGACAAAACATGCGGCTTCCCATGGTTTTAGGATCTTAGAAAGCTGTCTACATTTATATATATTCCACTATACAATGATGAACTAAGACTAAATGGTTTTTCAAACTGATGATTGACCAAAAACAGTCTAAAGAAATGTAGTTACAATATAGGCTGCATTTTGTCTAATTTGCATGAAGAACTGAGTTATTGGGATTTGTTTTTTTTTATATTTATGTAGAGCAATTGTGCAAATGATCTATCTGTTAAATATAATCAACAAACCAAAGAAATTTAAATCTATTTAGAAAAAGTAGCTAGACATGAAGTTGTCAATAAAATGTCATACTTAATTGCAAGTTATTTTACTTCCTATTAAAAAGTATAAGCCTTTGTTTAGTCCATAGACCTAGAAGAACCTCAACATTGATTTTAAATGTATAGATATTTTCAGTTGATCATGCAGTTTGTCATGCCTTTGTGATTTTATAGTATTATGATAAAAGAATTTATTTTGTAAATGATCTGACGGGAGATCAATGTTGAACTAATAGATAAATAATCAACTGTGTACTGTACTCATAAAAAATACACACCATGTATACGGTGATAACAAGTGTTTTTTTCTCAGAATAAGAATTTTTCTATTTGAACACCTTTTCGAACTTGGTGCATTTTTTGGAAAAAAGGCTTTACCTAAAATCTTACAGAGAAGGTAGAAATTCTAGAATAATTGCATTAAGGTAAATTTGAGCCAACTACAATTTAGGAGGTACCTAAGGAATAAGAATTTGCACTCTTACATAAAGTTTACGATCATAATAATACACAATAATTTGCTAATAACTTGACATAATTAATAACTGAAAATTGCAGTCAAATTTGATACATATTAATTTTTCAAACAAAAACGAATCAACATAACATTGCAGATAGAAAATTATGCCAAGAAGCAATCTTTTAGCTGTAATGAACATATTTAACTTGTCTAATATTCTCCAAAAATACAACTGACTTAAATGAGAGTAGGTAAAAGGTATATAAGGAAAGGTCATCATACCTTAATACTTCTATTGAAAAGGTGCATACCTAATCACATAAATTGAAGTAAGTTCTAGGGCCCTGGAAGGAAATGAAGACGTATTTGACATCAATGAAAACTATGGATCCAGCTTTCAAGTGGCAAGGAAACAGCACTTTGTGCAAAGCGCTGCTAAAATGAAGCACCATTCAACATGCTTCAAAACCTGAATTTTCACACTGATAATTTCCAGATATCAGTATCATCCTTTTATCCAACGTCATCTGTTTACTTCTTTACACACAAAATAAATGTCTGGGTCAAATGACAGAGGAAAAACACACTAAAAAGCAGTAAGAAAAAAGACAGACAAGGGAAAATTACCTCATATGAATGCAAAAAAAAAGTCCATGCAATTACTTTTTGGCACTGTGACCCCTGCCCAGTGACCTTTTTGAAACCTGTTAAGAAAGTGTGTTCCACATGTCATAATTTCAGCTATGTTTCCTAATAATATATTTAGGGGTAATTGTTTTTTTCATACCTATATACCCTCCTTTTGGCCAATTTTTAGACAGCTGTGGCTGACCACAGGTTATAGTATCTCATGGAAAAGCAGCTCTTGTATCACACATAATGATTATAATTCCATATTTTATTATTGATTATTGTTCTATTAAAATTACCATAAAATGTGTTTTTAGATAGGTATTAATTTACTATTCATTACCCGAACAATGCAATATAAATACAATAACATATAATTGAAGTAATTAATCAAATTAAACACCATGTCATAATCAATATTCATCATTTTGTAATTGTAAAAGCAAACAGCAGTTTTTCCTCTGTCTAATCAGTGGGGAAGTTTACCAGTATTTGTAAATATACCAAAATAAATTATAATGAAAGTACTTTAAAATTTTGCCCCTGTTGCCATTAACATTTCTCTGTAAGAAATAGAGAGAAGGATAAAAAATCCTACTTTAGCCATCTAAAATTTAATAACTTGTACAACAGATAAACATTTCTTTCTATAGATATCTTTGCTACTGTACTGTAAAGGTAGCCAGATAAATACACTTCAGGAAAATGGAAGCTCACAATTTTATAATTTTCTACATATTGAAGTCTTGGTGAAAAAAATTATACAGGATTCTGAAGAACATTCTTTAAAAAATGTACTTTCAATCATAGATAAGTATTGAAGTTAAAAAGGTGCTATAAAATACTCCATAATGTATTAAAAATACAGTTATTTAGATCTTGTTATAAAGAAGATATTCTGTATTTAAGTTGTTGATGACAATTTGCAAGTTCTAAAAAACAGATATAGAAAGACACATAAGAGAGGTTCTTCATTAAAATATGATGAAGGATAAAACTTCACATGTTTTGTTAAAATAAAACAGATTCCTTTTAAAATTCTAGTTTTGTAAAGTAACAAAAGAAGGTAACTTCACATTTGACTTTTATAAAGAATTACATTGCCTGAACCAGGGTGGGGTTCTAAGGGTTGAACATCCTTTTCTGGATAAACTTGTAAACATCAAGCCGAGATTAGGAAAAGTCAACAAAAATAGTAATTTTTTTTTTAGGAATCGTGATACACATTCCCACTTTTTTTTATCACAGCTGGATCTTGTACCTACCAACTTTTGAAAATAATCATTGGGGTTTTGATGCATTATACAACTCTTAGCATACCATAAAACCTACAAAGGGGGCTTAAAATCAACTCTCCTGTTGCCTTTTATCATCTTTGATCATGCAATAACCAAATGAATGCTTTGTTAGTCAAGGTAGAATAATTGCTCACTGAAAATTTGTAATTAAAAGCTCTCATGGGGGAGCACCTTGTATACATAGGGATAGTTGGCAGGTATAAAATTTGTCAGTGAAATGCTTGTTATAAGAGCAAAATTCTACAATTTTTATGCAAATTTAATGTTGAAATGAAGTCTCACTTATTAAGTGATTGGTAAGAGTTGGTTTTTGGAAAGCATGAAATATTGTGCTATAAAAAGTGTTAAGTTCATATCGAAAGCGTTAAGCTCACATCTTCACACAAATATAATTAGCAACCTTTATACATCAAATATAATATAAAATTTTTGATTGTGGAAATATATTATTTAAATATTATTACAACAACGTTCCAAGTCATATGTCGTAATTCTTCCATAGATAAATATGACATTTCATAATTTCAATAATTCTACAGATCACATATTTGTTTGCCATCAATTCTACCCATCACCAGGTTTGGTGTATGTTCTGTATGCTGTATAGGCTTGCTTCTGTGTGTTCCTGGTGTTCTCTGTCTGTTTGTTGGTATTTGGATATACTTTGTTGCCTTCTGATTAGGGTAGTTTCAACCTTTATTTTTCAAGATCTCTTTCCATTTATTAGTAAAGGTAGAAATATTTTCAATTCCAATTCCTGCGAAAAAAGAAATAATAAATAGCATTTGTAACTTTTTTTCTATTTGTTTTTGTATCAAAAACGCACTTCTAGTTCTAGCTTGAAATTGAAGTCAATTCTGCATCTGACTTGTATTGAACAATATGTGCAATTTAAAGTGCTATGTGTTAGTGTCAGTCTATCAAAATAACAGCGGAATAAAATTATTTCAAACATAAAATATTTTTAAAAATGTCATATTTTTTGGATGACAATTAACCATGAGAATCATCATCATTTTACCAATTTCTTAAAAAGAAAATCACAGACTAACAGGTTAATTTCTAATATTCTGCAGTCATTAATTAATGTTATATTCTACAATCGTTAATTAATGGTTTCTGCCACTATATGACAGCAATGTAAAGAAAACTTCATCCATTGTTTTAAAATTTGTCCAATGTCAAACATCATAATATGACACAGGCACAATGTAGCATGTTCATGTAAATATGGAAACAATATAATGTTAGTCACACTTGAACATTGTTAGATTCAATAACATGTATTTTGCCTGCCTGTGCTGGACATTCAAAACTTAAAATACTAGAGAAAGGAATCTATACATTTAAATTTAAAACAGTCCATTTGAATGAATCAGTGACTGATCAATGTACACTGTAATTTACAATGAAGACCAATTAACATATCATTTACCCATCACATAAATTTATTGAGAACATAACTGTACAAAGGGTCTAAGGACAACATGAAAAATAGCCTTAAAGTTCAAGAAGTGTAAAAATCACCATGGCCAATAGCTGTACGATGTTTGAAGTGAATTGACTGAATTTAAAAAGTGTACAATGTTAAATG
Source organism: Modiolus philippinarum (assembly GCA_002080025.1). NCBI lineage: Eukaryota > Metazoa > Mollusca > Bivalvia > Mytilida > Modiolidae > Modiolus > Modiolus philippinarum. The sequence goes on along the minus strand of MJUU01003700.1, from coordinate 37,420 downwards.
AACAGACACTTTGACATCAGTTTACCATAAGATTGGCATATTAAATCCATTGTTTACCTTTTACTAAAAGATAACAATCAGTCATCCTATACTTAATGTGAATATGTAGACTATTTTACGAAAGGATATGGAGTAAATGAACATGAGATCATAAAACATATGTTAACTCCAACTGGAATAATTTAAATGAGCTGTATGGCCATTTCGGAAATTTATTCCTCATCAGCAGCACTAGAACCCAAACAAAGGAAATCCATATTCATGGTCATTTCAAGAACAACATAAATGTATCATCAGCTTCCTATCAAAGCTGATATGAGTTGTGGGTATTCCATCAATGCTGATATGTGTCGTGGATATTCTATCAATGTTTATATGAATTTTGGATGTTCTATCAAAGAGATAAAAATCCCATCAGCCGAATATGAGACATATGAATCATAGGCATCCAATCAAATATGATATGAATAACAAGCAGCTATCTTCCAAGAGATTTTTTTAATCATGAGGAGCCAATCCAAGATACTGTGAATTACGGGTGTCTTATTGGAGACACAGAAGCCCAATCAAAAATACTATGCCTGTAAGAGTTCTATTTACAGAGAAATCACCAAAGTCAATGATCCATGAAATTGAGGTCAAGGCTCTATAACCAGTGCCAGTCTGGCGTATGCCCACCTAGAAGTAGCAACAGATCAAATATGATGATTGTAAATGTTCTGGTTAAAGAGAAATGATCAAAGTCAATGAACCATGAAACTAAGATCAAGACTACATGACAAGTGTCAGACATGCAAACATTTAACTTGATGTAGCAATAGACCAAATATGATGCCTATAGGTGTTTTAGCTACAGAGATATAGATGTTAAAGTAAAGAAGTGTTCAAAGTCGATGAACCATGAAATTAAGGTTAAGGCTACATGACAAGTGACAGACTGGCATGCAACCACCTAGATGCAGCAACAGACAAAATATATTATGTATATGCATGACAATGCCTCAGAAATTGACTTCAATGTAAAAACTATGTCACAATATTTTCAAAGTCACTGAACCATGCAAATTAGTTGAAGTCAACCGAAAAGTGGTAGACTGGCATGTACCCACTAACATACATCAATACACTAAACATAGGTAATCAACGATTACAAAGTTTTCCTCGTTATGGCACATTGTCGCAGCAACTAAATTTTGCCTGGACGCTGACAAACTATCAAAATTGCATGCATATGCAAGGTTACTTGAACCAACAAGCTATGAACTCAGATGTATACATTATTGTAAGTCATTCATGCATAAAATGTAGGTTTAAGTGACCTAATTTTGTCTGAATGCTGAGCTACCATCACAGATGCATGAACATGCACATGCAAGATGATCCTACCATGTATAGTACCCGAGATCTGATCCCCGACATGAACTTGAATGTAAGTCACTAAAGTAGAAAATGTAGGTCAAAGTGACCAAATTTTGCCTGGATGCTGACCTACCATCAGAAATGCATGCATGTGCAAGGTTAGATGATCCTACCATGTACAGTGACTGAGATATCAACTCGGACCTTCACTTGAATGTAAGTCAGTCAAGCGGAAAATGTAGGTCAAAGTTGACCTAATTTTGCCTGGATGCTGACCTACCATGTACAGTGACCAAAATCTGAACTGGAACCTAAACTTAAATGTAAGTCAGTCAAGCAGAAAATGTAGTTCAAAAAGACCTAATTTTGCTTGGATGCTGAACTACATCAGAGATGCATGCATGTGCAAGGTTAGATGATCCTCCCATGTACAGTGACCGAGATCTGAACTCGGACGTAAACTTGAATGTAAGTCACTCAAGCGGAAAATGAAGGTCAAAGTTGACTTAATTTTGCCTGGATACTGACCTAACATCAGAAATGCATGCACATGCATAGTTAGATGATCATACTATATATAGTTACTGAGATATGAACTTGGATGTAAATTCAAATGCAAGCCACTCAAGCGGAAAATATAGGTCAGAGACACCTAATTTTCTTTGAGGCTGTGAGATAGCCCAAGATGCACCTGCATGCAAAGTTTGATGACCCTACCCTGCATAGTTACCAAGATATATACCCAAATACGGACGCTGATGCCGGGGGTACACCAATAGTCCCCTCAACTTCGTTGAGGCGAACTAAAAATAAGGGATCTATATATAACAAATCCAGAGAAATCAAATTGAATGTGAAACTATGTCTCAATTTTCATGAAGTCATTGAACCATGAAGACAAGGTCTCCCTTTCAGTGGTGAAACAAAATGAGCTTGTTATCCTATTTACAGGAAATAAGAAAATGTTTCCTCTTCAAACAACTAAAACAGAAACTCCTTTAAATCAAAGTCCTTTAATAGTGGGCATGGAATAAAAAGGAGGCATTTATTTATCAAAACTGATAATTCAATCCTTCAGGGTGAAGAGAAAATAATGGGCAAAAATTCCAAAGCATGACTTCCAAAATCTAAGAGATTTGATAAAAATAGTAATGGTGGATTACATGATACCCCGCCACGTTTCACAAAATTTCTTAGTTAAAAGGAGATAACTCCACACCGATGTGTACCGCTGAAACAAAAATTATACTTGGCCTGTGTTTTGTGGTAAACAATTTACATACAATGTTTAAAGACAGTATGTTATTTCATCCACAAGTTATGAGTAAAAAACCCGAAAATTTGCAAAATTTCAGAGATTTNATAAAAATTGGCCCTTCAAATACAATGTAAATGTAAGTCCCTTCCTCTTATGCCACATGTAAGCCCCTTCCTGAGATGATATACATCATGAGCATACTTTCTCTAATAGTACAAGCACCCTAATGAATGGAAATCTTTTATTAATGTTACCTTCTTTAGTACATTTATTTATTAGTTGTTTAACGATTTCAGGTACATTCATTGTTTTAAGATCTTGTTTTGACATCACTGCCACCATATTACCACTGGCTATATCACCCTGGCCAGCTAAGTACCTAGCACAGCTGAATATCTCATACAGACACCTAAATAAAAATAAATTAGTATGTAGTATATGATATTTGACTGATAAGGGTAACATTGATTTATTATTTCATATATTATTTGTGCAATGTGATCAGTTCATTTCATGTCACATGACGTTCTGTAAATATGGTGTAAGCCTTGTATTTCGATAAATAGTACATGACAATCTAAAATTGGAAACATCAGGTTTCCAATACATTATATTATGCTAAAATACTGAACATAACATGCCAATTAAAACAAGAATAATGTCATAATATATATAAAACAATTATAGCACAGCAAGGTTAGTCAATATATGGATTTGTAGACCTGATTAGAGTATACTGACCAAGGACATAGTTCGAGGTCAATCTACTCTGATTAGGTTTATAAATCCATGTATTGACCTAATGGCCATGCTTTATTTGTATAATGACAAATTATCTTGCAAATTATCTGTATCCTTCTTGATGCTCTCCCACTGAAGCCCTAAAAAGGGGTCTCCTGCATTTGGCCATAAATTTTTCCCGTCCAGTTTGTTGAAGAAACAGTTAATCTATCGACTTCCAGTATCAATATACTACACAGGGCTTCCCTGTTTTTGTAATAAGCTCCACATCAGCTCATTTCACCTTCCCCTCAGCTGTACTATGTTTATTTTTTATTGATTTTACGTAATCAAATGACTAAACAAATCAAAATTGAAACCAACCGAAAAATCACAAAAGAGAGACAGAAATATATAGCCCACATTTTCATCCTTATGGCATTTGACAAGGGGCAAAGGATAGCGGATGATTTTTACACATGTAAATTCTGTTCAACATCCTCTGGGTCTGGAAGGACCACCATTTTAGTTTCCAAATCAAGGGTCAGAAGGTAAAAAATTTGGGCTCTACATTTCTGTCTCATTTGTGATTTTTTTATTCGGTTTTTTATTTTCATTTTGTATATTGAATTTTTTTTTCAGTCTTATTGTGGTATGGTCCAGTCATATTCAGCATCTGCATCTGTGGACAGCTTAACTTAGGTTCTAGTGGATGGATCATTTTCAAATTTTAGTATGAGGTTTCCTGGCACAAGCTTTGACACAGGTTTTAATTTCGTGTTCCTGGCCCCACCTGTTTCAGAAAAAGGGCCAAAAAGGGGTAAAATTGGGTATTTTCAAATCTGTGAACAGCATAACTTTGGTTCTAGTAGACAAATCCTTTTAATTTTAATGTGATATTTCTTGGTACACGCTTAAGCCTGGGATTTAATTTCGTACTTCTTGACCTGCACATTTTAGAAAAAAAAGGACCAAAAAGGGGTTAAATTGGGTGTTTTCACATATTTGACTATAGAATCTTTATTATTTATTGGATTTTGATGGGGTTTCTTTCAATTTGCTCTATATTATAGCTCCCCATTATAGCCATAAATTGAAAATTTTCATCAAGGATTTCACAGCTTGTGTATGTAGAAATTATTTGATATTTAGTCTAAAGCTTTGGTATGATGAGTTGTACCGTATCTAATCTTTTCAAGTCAGTAACTTATCTACTTCCTGTTTGATGAAAACTTTGATTTTTCCGATTATAGCCATATATTGAAAATTTTTGTCAAGGATTTCTCAGCTTGTGTATGTAGTTATGTTATGATATTTGGTCTGAAGCTTTGATAAGTTGTACAGTGTCTCCCCTTTTCAAGTCTGTCACTCATCTACTTCCTGTTTGGCAAAAACTTTGATTTTTCCCATTATTGCCATATATTGAAAATTTTCGTCAGGGATTTCACAGCTTGTTTATGTAGAAATGATTTGATATTTGGTCTGATGCTTTAGTATGATATAGAAAGTTACAAACCACATTTCCTGACTTTTCTTCTTCAAGTTTTTTGGTGTATTTTCCTGCAGTTTTTCATTACTCTTCTGTGCTCTTATATACCTGCAAAACATAAATACAATATTTTATTATCATTATACATATTGAATATGTGTAAAATTATATGTATATGGTGCAAAACATATAAAGTTATCCAATTCTAGATTATGAAATATGACCAAAATGAGACTTCTTTCAACCTGATTGAATATGTTTTTTTTTTAACCCTTTCACCGACAGCTCCCGATCTACCGGGACAACGTAAGGTAACTTCGGCACGACAGTTCACGGTTTACTGGTAACAACCCACTAGGTTTTATATTCTCCCGCCGAAACAGAGTTATGCAAGAGTTATTCTATTCTATTCTATAGTCTGATCTTCCTCCAACATAGGAGCACCTCCTTAGAGTAAAATATGGTGAAAGTTAAACGTTAAAAATAATTGCATGTGTCCATGAATATATACAAATAAAACATTTATAACTTTAAGACATAAAAGTTGCAAATTATTTAAAGTTC
>MJUU01003696.1:0-50810 GCA_002080025.1 Modiolus philippinarum | reverse complement strand
GGTAACAAGAAAATAAAGTATAGTCTTGATTCTGGGAAAACATTCAATTAACATTTGCTGATGGTGCTAACAGCTACGGGGACATAAACGATTATATAGCAGAATTTCTATCGGTAAACGACGGAGTCGAAGACAGTCCAATAGAAGTAGACTTTGATCTAACAAGCTTTAAGTTAAAAATCACATTAACCAAGGGTGCGATGCTAGACTTAAGTGACGGCAACTTTGCTGAGTAAATCGGGTTCGACAAGAAAATAGTAAAGGAGACGGAATACGGTAGTAAATTGCCTAATATAACTAACTCTGTAGATAGTATGTATGTTCATTGTGATTTAATCACTAATTCCGTTGTAGACGGTAAGTCGGGTGATGTAATCTACGTGTTTAGTACTGCAGATCTAGATCGTAGTTACCCGTTTCGAGAGAGACCGTACCATATAGGATACTCAGAGGTAAACAAGACAAGGATTGACTCGATTCGTGTATGGTTAACAGACGTAAACGGCAGAAATATAAATCTAAACGGTGTTGACACCAGTTTTACTTTTATTCTGAAAGAAATATAAACGGTAAGAAAAAAAATGAGAAAAGTATATAGTAAGGAGTTAAGAACATACATTTTTGTTGACCCGGTAACGAGGGAACAAATAGGTGGTGGACTGCCGCAGGCACTGTTTGACAGCATATTTGGCACCGCCGCAAAGCAACTGGCAAAAGAGACAATAAAGAAATCTGCCATTGCAGCATTAGACACTGGGAGTAAAAAACTTGGTGAAAAGGTGGGAGAGTATGTAGCAGATAAAATAATGCCTACGGCAGCACCAGGCATAAAACCAGGCGTAACACCGACCGCAGCAACACCAGCAAAACCAGGTGCATTGATTAAAGAAATAAAAAAGTACAACAACGACTGCGCCGCATCAAAAATTGGTCAACTGTTAGGTAAGGGTATAAAAGCAAGAATTAATCGGTTATTGTAGATAAAAATCATACTCTAAAAATGGAAAGAAGAAAACTATATGAGACTGATGTTAAAAAAAAACAAGCCCACAATGAAAATCAAAAGAAATATTATGCTACACACAAATTTTATTGTGAGGTGTGTAACAAACACCTTTGTGTTTTAGCCAAAAATATCATATTAACTCTGCGGCTCATCGTAAGAGAATCACAGAATAAAAAGTTATATTATAGGATAAAAATCATTCAAAAAAGATATTAGTCACTCAAATATGAATTACAAGGAAAAGGATGGTATTAGAACGTACACTATTAGTCGTCCTCAAGAAAAATTAACTAGTGCCTTAGGCAGTGATGAGGTAGAGGTGATATCAGAGTTAATAAAAGAAAGACTGGATCACGCTGTTTCAGACGGGTTTACTGATAGCGCTGATGTACTAGTAAAATTTATCTATGCTGGTAGTACACCAAGTTACAAATACAATACCACCAAGAGTATGAACTCGTTTCTTATAAGAGAGTTTACTGACTTCGTATCGCTTTATCAACGATACGTAGACCTTTCTTTACCTCCGAATGAGGATTATGTACACGAAATCATAGGAATTAGAATAAAAGTAGTAAAACCACCCGGTGGTGGATGTTGGGACCGCGAGTACTTGGAGAAGATAACAGATGGAGTTAAAAGGAAACGCCCATTATCAACCAATAATAACTGTTTTTTTAGGTGCTTAAAACAACTCCCGCAGGCACTGGCAAAGCCACTCAAACCAGATTTTAATCCTACAATCACTGTCTGTGATGAGATACGAAGAGTATATGGGTTGGCTCCTAAAACACCCGTGCCGTTACCGGTAGCATGGGACATTATAAAAAGATATCAGTTACCTGTCGGTTTATTTTGTGAAGAGACAAAACAGCATTACGGTAAAGAACATTTAACCACTATAGAATTAGCTAAGGGACATTACAGCCTTATTATCGGACAAGAAAAGAAGAAGTGTTCGTCTTGTGGCGATACGCATTTTGGCGATAATCATACTTGCTTGATTGTTTGTTTTCGTTGTGGTAAGCGATACAAGAAAAGTCATAAGTGCAACGATAACGTATCTGCTTATTATCAGGCAAAAATAAAGAAAAATGGTAGATATTTGATCCGAAAAACAACAAAGAGTGCCGTAGGCAGTAAAGAGTTAAACCCCAACGTAATTCACTATGATATAGAGACTTACACAAAAATTGTTGACGGTTATAAGGTTCATACACCATATATCCTAGGATTTGTCGAGAAAGACGGAGGTTTTTGTTACTACGCTGGTGATGATTGCATCGATAATTTTGTGCGATATTTGTTGAGCAAAACTGCCGCAGGCACCGCCGTAGCGCCTAAGGCGGAAAACAAGGAGTGCATACGGCAGTTTATTGTCAACGCTTATAACGGGAGTAACTTTGATCATTACTTCTTGGCTAAGAGCATGAATAAACTAGAGTTAGATCCGGAAAAAATAATCATAAACAACGGAAGTATAATCGGGTTACAAAAAGATAGAATACGATGTTTTGATTTGATGAAACACATAGGCGGTTCTTTGAAACAAGCATTAACAGATTTTAATTGCAAAGTACAAAAAGGAGAATTTGATCATACTAAAGCTTGTAGGTGAAGACATGTCACCTCAACTAAGAAATGAGTGTCTTATTTATTTACAGTCTGATGTACTTGGACTACAAGAGTTGTTCAACAAGTTAAACATCCAATGTTACAAAGATTTTCGTAGAGATATTACTAATTTCATCTCGACTAGTTCTCTGGGATTCGACATCTGGAGAGATCACATACCTAAAGGAGTTATGGTTGACTTGTCTGATTCAACAGAGATGGAGAAAAATATCAGAAAGAGTATTTATGGTGGACGGTGCTACAAGAGCAAGACTGAGTTTGTATCTGATCAGTATGAGGAAAAAATAAACTATGTTGATGTAACTGATTTCTTGTTAAACGTAGATGTCGTGTCCCTTTATCCAACCAGTATGTTACATGAGTATCCGGTGGGACAAAGAAAATACACCACCGAAGGCGTAAAGGGTAAAATGGGGATATACATGTATAAAGTCAAGTATATTTCGAATAAGAAACTGCTTCATCCAGTAGTAGCAAGAAAGGACGAAAAAAGCAACTAAATGGGATCTACAATACTCGGAGGGTTGGTATACTTCAGTTGATATAGAACAAATGTGATGTTAATATTATCGAGGGATATTACTGGGAAGAGACTAGTAAGATGTTTTATGATTATATACAGAAATTCTTTCAGACCAAGAAAACAAGTCAAAAAGGAAGTGTTCAATACACCCTGGCGAAGTTACTAATGAATGGTCTCTATGGTAAAATGATCCAAAGACCAATATTTAATCACACCCAGACAATAGGAGATAATAATGAATATTGGTCCTTTCATCATAAATATATAATCACTGATCTAGAACTAATTTCATCCACTTGGTATGTGTCAGGTTACTTAAGATCCGAGATTGACTCGGTCGATAAAATCAGTAAACCATCACATTTTGGTGCTTTTGTTCTGGCTTATAGCCACAAGATTATGTATGATCATATGATGAGGTTAAATCCGGAAAACAAAACAGAGTTAGACTTTTATTATACTGACACTGATAGTCTTCATGTGCCCGGTGAGCAAGCAAAACTAATACATAATTATAATGGTAATAACTTAGGTGATTTAGCTAATGACTATAAGAAAAACGCCAAGATAATTAAGGCGGTTTACATGACTATAACAATTGACACAGACAATGTAATTAGTATTAAGACAAAGGGAAAAGGACTAAAGAAAACTAAGTTAACTCAAGAAGATTTTAACAGGATGTTGAAGGGCGAAGAAGTAAAGAACACAAGAGAATTTAGCATGAAGAAAGTACATCTAAATAGGACATCTAAAGAACAAAGTATTGAACATTTCAGTATTCTTCACCTCACAAACTTTGAGAGATGTGCAAATAAAAACGAATACAAGGGAAGAATTTTCTTGGATAAGAATAAATCTGTCCCTATAGGAAGCTGCCGTCTACCGCAGTCCACATAAATGCATTACGTTAAAGGTTTATGTGCTTTGTCTAGCATACGGTAGACAGTCCGCATAAATTCATGACGAATATACAATGTGTATACGTTAAAGGTTTATGTGCTTTGTCTAGCAGGCGGTAGACAGTCCACATAAATTCATGACGTATATACACTGTCTAATAAATCCATAATGTATACGGTAAATTTGTCATGCAACAATTGACAAGGCAGAAAAATAATAAATCTTTATTATATCCCTGAAAAAACACGCACAAATTCCTCCACAAGTTAACTCCGAGAAATGTTTAATCCAGCATGGCGTGATTAGTCTAGATTATTCTTCCGGGTCGCTGTTTGTATATCCTGATTTATAAAATCAATATTCGTATTATAACTATCCATTATTATTATTTTTTCCTCTGCCTGAAATAACATACCGTAAAAAAAGTAGTTTATGGAATTGTCTAAAAACAAATTATACCGCTTAATGGTAAACACAAATACAAAAATATATGTCGTTGTTTACCTAACGATGTACGTTGTAATTATGAATGAAAATTTACTCGATAACTGTCCACAGCTTGATCTTGACGTCGTATTGATTTTGTTGCAGTTTTACTAAGGTGTATCGATTACCTGTTAGGGGTACAAAAAAGGAGATTAACAAGTTAAGATTGTATTTCCCGATCAAAACAATGAAATATTTTCTTCTCTGGTAAGTTAAGATACAAAAAATAATATTTATTTTTAGTAGATAAATTAAGCGTATTTTTTGAGACCTGAAGTTCTGAAGATATAAGTTCTCTCCCCTTTTTACTCGGAAAATTATACACTACGTAGAAATTACAATTCAGACGACAGTCTTTAGGTATCCGAAAATAGGACTGACTCAAATAAATTACGCTCATTTTCTTGTGCCTTCCGCCTATAAAGTATTTCACAATAGAAGATTGATCTTGTTGTGAACAAATATAGTCGTCAAAAATTACGATTTTTTGTTTGTCACCGGCACTGCCGTCAGATACTTCGTCCTCGCGGTCGATGTCTTCAACTTTATCATTAGATAGTTGTAATAAATCTTTTAGAGACACACCTAGTTTTTCCGCTATTTCCTCGAATCTTCGAATTAGTTCCTTATAGTAATGTTGTTCTAAGTTATTTGCGTAAAGAATAATTTTGTCGTAATACAATAAGGGTTTAAATAAAAGGTGCAGTAGCAAATTTGTCTTACCCGACCCACTTGGCCACACGATGAGTAAGCGGAAAAAATCACTCGGCATATTTTTTGTTCCTTGTATTGTTCTAAAATTATTCGTATTAGACTTTTCTGAAAAATATACGGGAATCGTTGTCATTTTTTATAACCCGAATATTTATTAGATAAAAAAAACCATGAGTGTATTTCAGGTAGGAGGGTGCATAACCGTTGTGGTAAGTAATAATGTTTGACTTTTATAAAAAAAAATCAGGTAAAAAAAATGCTTGCATATGATTTGACCAATCTAAAAAAAATAAAAACAAAGGTGTATGGTTTTTACGAAATACTTGATATTCAAGGGGAAATTGTATATTTATATTATCCTTTTAGCAATATATTTGTTATAGAGAGAGTAACTGGTCACGACCTGTCAGACTTACTAGAAACATATAGGAATCAAAAGTATAGAACCAGAGATACACGTCAGTGTTATGTATAACCCGTGTTATGTACCAAGTCCTAATTTACTTTAACCTATAAGATTTTTGTTTTACTTATGAGATGCTTAAACCGCAAGCAACGTAAAAAATGTGAGTAAAACCTACTTTGTACTTGACTGTTTTGACAAAATGTGACAGTACGTTTCTTGTTATATTCTAGTGGTAGTTTTGACCGTTGTAGAAACAAAAATAGAAAACATGATTTTTGTTATATGCTCCTGGAGAGTAGTTGATATCCCATAGAATCGTAGCTTTTCGAAAACATGTTTTTGAAAACCTACGATTTTTTGGGATATTAACTACTTTTGATTTCTTAGAATATCTCAATTGCTTATGAAATGAAGCCTACTGCTTTTGACATCTCTCATAAAATAAAAGTAGAGCCCAAATCAAAGTATGCCGTGAAACCTGAATAATAAACATATTTCCTGTAATACCATGTTGTTTCCTTAAAACTTCCTCTCTCCTTTTTTATATCAACATTAAACATTGATTTCCTGTAAGGACCAACGATTTTTTTTGATACAGACAGAGAAACGGCAATGTTAAAGTTGGTTTCTATGCTATGGCCATTTCTGTAGACCCCGTGTATAACTATGAGATTCCTATTTGTAGAGGGTAAGAGCAATTCATTATTAACTATATCTCAAATAATAAATCCTGTATAAAACCAAAATCGCCACTTTTTCTGTATCTATTTAAATTGTTTGAGGCAAAAGCAAACATCCCTCAAACTTAGTATAAACTGGAAACCATTTCTACGTAAAGGTTGTCATTGTCAATGTCCACAAAATCATTTCAATATTATTACAATGTCATGTTGAATGGAGGGTTATAACAAAATCACCAAAAATTGCCAAGAGTCGAAATCCAAAGGACAAAAAGAAAAGTAAGGAGAAATCACCAGAAAATTGTAAAACCACAATAATACCGACTTGATACAAGCATTTCAAACGTAATGTTGGGTTAAACCGGTGAACATTCTTTTCTTTAAGGAACATTTGAGAAACAGTATTGACAATGGTAATTATTTGTTATTCAGTTAAATAGAAATTAGTTCATTTGGCCTTTTTAATATGATAACCAACTTTAAAATAGATCTGCGAAGGACATTTATTCTTATTAAACCAAAGATTTTTATATTTGTATGAATGACTAACATTCCTATTAGTATATGCAGTTGGTGCTTTTTATAAAAAATGATTCCTAATATTGACAAGATAAGCATAATTTTGTCGAAAGTTTGCAGTGAAGACTCGTTCTAACATTATATTAATGCAAAGTATTAAAATTGTGTTTTGGAGATGTCGATGATGCTTAAAATTAACCTCATTAAGTTATACTGGAAATATATTTATTTTCCTGTCATTGACAATTGCTTTTTTCCAACTAACCGGCAGTTTTTATAAAGCCAACAGTTAATTTCAAATCATGTATAAAACCAAAATCGCCACCCTTTTCTGTATCTATCAAAATTGTTTGAAGCAAAAGCAAATAGTGCGACTACTTTCTTGACTTATATTTTTATTTGGTCAATCCTTCTTAGATTTGGGGATAGTGGTGGTGTAGTGCTAGACCCAAGTCTTTTAACTAATTATGGCTTTGAGTGAAAATAAAATTCAAAATATGAATCAACAGAGATAATTTTGAAATAGACCTTAACTTATAGTAAAAGTAGAGGCAATCAATAACTTCCAGAGATTTTTAAAATTATATTTTTTTTATCTGTAAACACATTGTTTGGATTAATTATTTTCACTGTAGATTTTAAGCCTTATGTTAATTTACGTGTAAATAAAAATCAAATCCAGTGTTACACTTTTATTTCTGTTTTATTTGCTAATAAGTACTGACAGTAGTATTTGCCTCTTTTCCAAGGGCATCTCTGACGGGGTCTCCTCTTGTTGGGTCGTCGTTAGATAGAAATGCAACCCAGTATTTGATTAATACCTTTATAGGTAATTTGCCATCCCTGGGATTTTGTGCCTGAAAAAGTTCGTAGATGTTCATGGTATCTTTGTGTCCGAGTGTATTCAAGGCAAGAACATATTCTTCAAAAGAAAATGCACCGTCATGGTCGACATCGTATAAGTTGAAAGTAGCTTGAGATGTGCTGGCAACCCATTGTACAAACGCAGTTTTATTTCTTCTATATTGCTTCTCTATTCTGTCAACAAACCAGGCAATTGAACTAGCGTTTCTCCCTCCGGAAAAAATGTTCGCCTCCCACCATTGTTCAAGTGTAGTAGAAATATTTTGGGCTTCCTCTATTGTAAAATTATTGATGCTTAAAAATTCACTGATGCTTATTTTCACATCGTCCATTGACACCCCATTGTTATGATTGACGTCATCAAATTTGTACCATAACTTCCACTTTCCTCTTAGATAATCTATATTTCTGTAAAAGTATAGCACTATTATTTAAGTGTAATACATACTACGCTAAAATAAACATCAGCAGATGTCGTTTCTTTGAATAATTTCTACTTTGCTGAAAATCAGATCAGATCTATGCTTTCTTTGCATAGCTTGTGTATGTAATCAAAGATGATATAAAAATCCTTTAAGGTCGAAGTAGTTGCTGCAAGGAGCTTTTATAATCAATGGTAAACGTTCCATTCAAAGATCTCTTCCTTTGATACAACTGAGTCATTTGGATTCAAAGTTTGTGACACTAGTTCTCTCTAAAATTTGTGTCCGACAGGTCCACACCCAGCAATGAACAACATGGTGTTATATTGGACCGTGCAGAAACCATTCAAAAATCTACATTAGACAAGATACAAAAATACCCAAGTTGTATTATTGATTTATTTCACAAACTTAGCAATTGTAGCGATAATAAGTCACAATTATCTTGAAATTTTTCTCTTTAAAAGGAATCTGGAAGGTGCTTATTTTTTTCCAAAATGCCTGTTAAATGGAAAATAGTTGAACATTCGAACTCATTCAAAGATCTCCCATGAAACTACAGGTTATTAAGACACAAACTTAGTTCCAAAATTTGTGGGGTGATTCCCTTTAAAAGTGGTCAGCAGTTTCTCACCTCACCAAAGATGGCAGTCAGCAGGAAATATAATAATATTCGACTTTAGCGTAGAGTTTAGTTGAAGTGTTCGTGAAAGCCATGTCACAGGTGAGAAATAGAAGCTCATGGCAGCCTTTTGTTCTACTTCTAAAACGGGTTAAATGATTGAATTGCCAGAGCATTCTTTTATAATTATTTAAACTGTAAGTATCTGACTAATTGTATCAGTGTTTACAGGTGTGCAGGACCAATAGAGTTTTAGCTCTCTGAATTTTGAAAACACACAGCTGTACCATAATGGGTAATGATGCCATATCTACTACAAACAAGTGTTTTAATCACAAAATTCAGCGAAAAACAAAATGAGATTCAATCTGCGTTCTTAGTACAAATACTTACGTTCCATTCGTTCCATTTGTACGTTCACTAAAAGTAATGTTTGCTGTAAAATAAACCGTATATTGTTGCTATGAAATCTGAATAATAACATAATGTATTGATACTACAATTACATGTATATAAATTCTGTATTATAAATATGGAATACAAAAAATACCTAAGCATTCGTATATTCGTAGATTCGAATATTCGTATTTTCTGAGCCCAAAATTTGAATTGTGAATGAAATGATATGGATTAAATGACAAAGTCTCTACAAATACATGGTGAAAACAATCAAAGGAACAACGCTTTTATTGTTGTTCTTCATCTTGAAGTCACCATGAGGCCTTCGACAATGAGTCTGGAAGCGTAATACACAAAAGTAGATGTATGTGAACAAAAGTATAATATTTTGCTTTAATCATTGTTTTCTAAATGTAGAGTACGAAAGTCTCTGATTCTACGAATCTGTCTGACCATTCTTTCAATTCGTTCTTAAACCTACTTTTTGATGAAAATGGGACATTTTTAAATAAAATATTTGGTGTACAATTTTTTTTCCCTAAAAATGCAATTTTCGAAGCCCACCTTGTACAAGAATGATATAAGTGATAATTTCAGCGATTTTAAAGTTATAATCTGATTTTTCGAAAACAAACAGCCCTTATATATCTCAGGCATTCTCTGTACCAAGCCCTGACACCATGATACATGTGGATTAGTATTTTCTGTTCCTGTTTCTTAAAACCAAAACAACTTTACAAAAAGTGAAACAGGTCCTATAATAACTTCAGAAAACACAAACATAAATTTAAAATAAGTAAAATTAAATTCATGTTTAGCCATTTGATAGGTTTTCTATAGCTTCAAACGGTTTGTGGCGATTTAAATAACATATAGTAACCTTTCCTCATTTAAAAACTCACTTGAAATAAGATATGTAGTTATTTATAAGAAAGATAAATAAAGAAAGTAACTTCCAATCGTCCAATCCAAAGCCAAGTGTTGTTTACGTGACGTCACCTAATCAATTCTCGAAAAAAAACCAATCTTACGTGAATTCAAATTTAAATAAATAGCTTTATTTTTGGTTTACAGACTCGTAACAGAATTTTTCATCCTATCCTATGTTGGAATTTCACATATAACGCCTGGATCATTCAGTGTGATAAGTCAAGATTTCGTCTATGGTTAAATAAACCCAAAATACATTATGACCATTCCTTTAGTAATGAATCTATTCTCAGTTGTATGCCATCATAAAACATTTTGAATGTAAATACCAAAAATTTGAAATGTACCAGATGAAAAATAACAACTAAAGATTTTGTTCAACACCAGAAAGCCGCAAATTCATCCTGCGAGGCGACAATAACGAAGAAATTCTCCTTTGGGAAAAATGTTACCCTTTTAAGGAAAAAAATATCTTTTTCAAAAATAGTAAGCATAAATTTGCCAACGATACAGCGGAAAATCTTCAACTCGTATTATTTCACTCTGAAAAAAATTCTCCTGCGTCTTTGACTCTTCTTTGTGATGAAATGTAATATTGAGCAGAAACAACATTTCACTGTATTTCTGTATTTTGTGGTTGTCTCATGTCTTTGTTTTTCTGTATTTTTCTTTTTTCCATGTCTCTGGACTTTGTTTTGCTTTTCTGTATTTTTTCTTTTTTCCATGTCTCTGGACTTTGTTTTGATTTTCTGTATTTTTCTTTTTCCATGTCTCTGGACTTTGTTTTGTTTTTCTGTATTTTTCTTTTTTTCATTTCTCTGGACTTTATTTTGTTTTTCTGTATTTTTTCTCTTTTTTCCCATGTCTCTGGACTTTGTTTTGTTTTTCTGCATTTTTCTTTTTTCCATGTCTCTGGATTTGTTTTTCTGCATTTTTTCTTTTTTCCATGTCTCTGGACTTTATTTTGTTTTTCTGTATTTTCCTTTTTTCCGTGTCTCTGGATTTGTTATTCTGCATTTTTTCTTTTTTCCATGTCTCTGGACTTTATTTTGTCTTTCTGTATTTTCCTTTTTTCCATGTCTCTGGACTTTGTTTTGTTTTTCTGTATTTTCCTTTTTTCCATGTCTCTGGACTTTGTTTTGTTTTTCTGTATTTTCCTTTTTTCCATGTCTCTGGACTTTGATTTGTTTTTCTGTATTTTTCTTTTTTCCATGTCTCTGGACTTTGATTTGTTTTTCTGTATTTTTTCTTTTTTCCATGTCTCTGGACTTTGTTTTGTTTTTCTGTATTTTTCTCTTTTTTTCACATGTCTCTGGACTTTGTTTTGTTTTTCTGCATTTTTCTTTTTTCCCTGTTTCTGGACCTTGATTTGTTTTTCTGTATTTTTTTTCCATGTCTCTGGACTTTGTTTTGTTTCTGTATTTTTCTTTTTTCCATGTCTCTGGACATTGTTTTGTTTTTCTGTATTTTCCTTTTTTCATGTCTCTGGACTTTGTTTTGTTTTTCTGTATTTTCCTTTTTTTCCATGTCTCTGGACTTTGTTTTGTTTTTCTGTATTTCTCTCTTTTCCATGAATCTGGACTTTAATTTTTTTTGTAATTACCACATGCTGTGTTCCTTAAATTATAATGATGCTGTTCCATTCTCGGATCTTTACTACACAAAAATGATTTCAACTGATAATTTCTAGTAAATAATTATGCTCTTTAGCAGACAATGCCTTTAGCAATATTGACGTCATTATGAAAGATTTTAAAAAAACTTCGGATTGACAACTCCACTGGAAATCCAGCTTAACATTTAAATCAATTATAAAAAAAAACAACAAAGTTCTAGAAAATCATAGATCAGTCCTTTTCCTGGTTTGAATCAAGCTTAAAGAAGGCGACGAAAATTCCCTTCCTTGTACTGGGTACCTATACTAGATGAAACTCCATACAAGAAGATATATTGTAGTTTTTCAACTGTTCTACGAAACAACTCTTTCGAATTCTCACATTCTATATACTGAATAAGGACTTCAAAATAATATAAAAATACTTTATCTGCGCTGAAAAGACATAAGTTGTCGAAATGCGCATATGCAGAATTCAAATTCACAGTAACTTCAGTATTTAGTTTTTTGTCATCCAAGTTTTTTATCACTGCTGATTTTCAGAGGATTTGGGGAAATTGTATTAAATTTTACGGGTTTAAATTTTGCGAATGACAGATACCCGCAAAAAAGGAAAAATTAAAACCCCGCAAAATATTTTCCACTATACGGTAAATGATATGTCCAGCATCGAAATCGTACCCTTCATGTGTACTTAATACAATCAAATGTTTTACATTATAAGTTACTTTGAGTGATTAACTTAATAAAACAGATAAAAATGCATAGTGATATACATGTTTTCTAGTCACCATGCCATTTTAAAGGTGTCAATGTGCTGTCAACCATTTTGATTACAATTTAAAAAGTTGGAATCCGAATAACATCATACGTATGTAATTCGTCGGTCATTGTGTTTTTTTTTTTTTTTTTTTTTTTTTTTTTTTTACTTTATATTTCATTACACCATTTTTAGAAAATTTTCATTTAATTTTCAAAAATGATTTGACTTTATACGGATAACAAATTCTTTATTGACACAAACTCATAAATATATGGTAATATACATACATAATTTTAATTGCATATAAACAATATGAAGAAGTATCTTATTGGTAATTTTTTTCAAATGTTAATTAAGGTTAGTCAGGACAGCTGTCACTTGATTAAACCATAAAAATGGCGGGAAAAAAATTAAAATGTTCAGAATGGAATGAAGTTACTGAGAATATGTAAAAACGAACTTTGAGTTTAAACACATCAAAATGGCGACCGTTGCTATTGGAACAGAAAATGGCGGGAAATTTTCAAATTGCTCCAAAATGACTGAAATTTGACAGAAAGGTTACTTAGCATGTGTAGATACGAGTTTTGGTCTCTAAAATATCAAAATGGCGACCGTTGCCATGGAAACAGCAAAATGGCGGGAAAAATTCAAATTCCTTCGTATATGATGAAAAATGGTAATAATCTTGAAATAAGGTGAGAAAAGGGGAAAATAATAATAAATTAACACAGTAAAAGTGCTGAAAAAAAGAAAATAACTTTAATAAAAATTAAAAAAAATAGAGGGATAGTAGTGAAAAAAGTAAATTATGTGCACATAGAGTTAAGAAAAGTGGAAACAATGATAGAATAAAACTTGAAAATTGTGGGAAGAGAGAATTCACCCTAGAACAACAATAGCAGTCTCCCCCTTCTAAACAATTAACGCAGACGTGATAGAAATACTGCCAGAATAAGCCACTGTTGATTTCCGGTTTATAAAGATCACTCTCTAGAAGTTTGGAACAAGAAAATATGAGAAATATCAACTCATTCATTCAGTCAACGCCATCCAAAATATATCTTTATACAGCATAATAGGTCATTCCGGTCAAAACGGTGGCCAATTGGAAATACAAACTACTTCCGGTCCCGCATGCGCGCTCCTTTATCTCTCTATAGGACTCCTGCGGGGTCACATATCGAACTATCATACAATCTATCACAAAATTTGAATTTGTAGATGAAATTTTTGTATTTATGAACAGTAGGCAAGAAAGTATCCACTTCCGGTTTGACATGTGTAACCTACAACTTCCTGTTCTAGTCAAGTGAAGACCGCATATAGTCATGTGACTATTTCAGTTTGGTATTTGTGCTACAATCACAGCTGATGACATCATTTCCGGTTTTTGTTCTAGTGACGGCAACATTTTTTGAGAGGAGGAGGTCAATGTTGTCAACTTTGAATGCTTGTAGGTCTCTTAAAAGCCTGGATTGCTATACGAATTCTTTATATTTTGAAGATATCGTATTAAGGTATACATTTAAGTAAAATAATGAAATTTTTAATTCGGAAATTTTTCTGAATTTCACTTTTTATGTCCCTCCAGGGGGCAAAAAGTGATAAAAAATCTTACCTCAGTGTGTACATAATTGGGAATATTAGAAAACATAATTGACACAAGTGGATGAATTTTTAGAAATACTTTCAAAACAATAAAGACTTACAATCCAAACACTCTTTTTACCAAAACAATGTATAATTGATTTTTTCTATGGTCAAAAGGGGGAAAATGGGAATTCGGACCAATATTCAGGGGGAGGTAACTTTGACCCCATTTATCTCAGAAAAACGCCTGGAAAGATGGTCCAATATTTATAGCAAAGAAAGGGTAAATATTCAACAGTTATAAATTTAAAAGATTTGTATTCGGAATTATTTTTGGGGTCAGGTGTCTTCACTAACCTTACTACGTTTCCGCGAATTAAAAGTTTACGTTTTCGGAAATTTTCATGTATTACGTTTCCAAACATTTACCTGGTTCTTAAGGTAGATATCTTTTTTATTAATTGCTAAAAGAGATGATGACAAAAATGATCGTCAGTTTTATGAACTAATGCACTGGGTGGATCCACACTATTTGGATTAGCTTTGATTCATTGATAAATTCAGTAAGAATTTTGAATATGTTCACTTCAAAATTTAATACGAGTATGACGTGCACACAAAGGTAAAAAATGCTCAACTTTTAAACCCACATAAATAAATTGAAAAAAAAAATGAAAAAAGTATTAAAACAATAAACACTTATGGGCTATAATGGTTCGTGCCACTCTAAAATGTCCCTGATGCAATAGTACAAAAATACAAAAAGAACAGCAAATGACCAAAGTTGCAGTTGTAAAAAGGAATTAACGTTCAAAATTTACTGAATCAATAATACTAGTCTTCATTTTTATCTATTCATTCTTTTAAAATGGTGAAATTGTTCAAAATGAAATTTTTACTAGTGGATATTATGTAACAAAGGTAAGATATCTCTTTTGCGGAATGTTTTTTTTTTCGGAAAGGTTAACTTTTTCTTCCGGAAAGGTAATCCTTTTTTTCCGGAAAAGTAATGCCAATTTGCGGAAATGTAAAACGCCGATTGGTGACATATGACATATTTGATATGAAAATAATACAATATTACATTATCATGATTATAATAATTCTTTCCTTATTTCAAGGCATTCTATGATATAAGTTTATATAAAGAAGTGTCCTGACTTGGGATTAAACATTAGATTTAGGATATTTTGATTTTTTTTTCTTAAATATATTAAGAAAAGTTATATTTTGAAATACTGTTAGGCGCTTAATTTGGTTTGCCTTTCAGTGCAGTAAAAATGCTCTTCATTTTCAATTTTATCTTCTTTACAAATTTGACATTTTCATCCAGACTTTGCAATATTGAGATGTCTACCCTTTTCAATCATTAAGTTATGTGCACTAAGGCGAATATTGCTGCTCTATTCTTCAAAGTTGAAATATTGTCAACATAAGGTGAAAAAGATGACCATCTATAGAACCAAACATGCTCTACTTTCAGCATTTCATTATATTTTGTATCAAAGCAAGACTGTAAAACGTATATTTGCATACCTTCTTTTGTTTCAACTCCTTTCAGAAGAATAAAAAGTACGTACAACACAAACTGCATTTTCTTGCAAGAATCTGACAAAAATTTTACGTGCATTTGGTTATATATGATATCGGCTTATCTCGATTCATGATATGGTATTCTAGAAAATTTGCATAACAAAATTTATGGCCCGAGACAAACGTTCAGTTATCATGAGAAATAAAATTGCATAAAACAACAAAATTATTAGTGTTGAACGAATATGATTTTTTTTCACTACTTGCGAATGTATATACATTCGCAAGTAGTGAAAAAAAATCATGGCTCTCTATTTGACGATGGCTAAGCAACTTAACAACGTTAATGGAAGTAGAATAATAAAGGAATAAAGCATAAGATTTCAAAAATCAATGGTAATATTGTTCAGAGACAAGGCAAACACTAAAACACCAGAATACAGAAGACTTAAGACGCAACACACCGAAAACCACTCGAACACCTCAAATACAATTAATACAACATTGAAAACTAAAGCACTTATAGTGTGAACTGTAAAAAAAAAATTTGACAACAGGTGAACCATAAGGGTTAGCTTAATGAATACAATTAAAACTAGTTTAACCCCGTCGCAGCAGGTTTGCGCCTGTCCCAAGTCAGGAAATTTATTAAGCCTTTGTGTGTATTGTCTGTTTTCTAATTAGTTTACTTTATGTCTAGGATGATCAGGTGCGTAGCTATGGTCCTAATGACGTGGAAGCACAAAAGGGGCAAGAGATCTGGCGTTGTCTGAGACCTCATTAAGTCATGGGCAAGTACACTAAAAGGAGACCAGGGAGCACAGCCCTGTCTCCACGAAGGATCCAGACATATAGGGGATACGAACATTACAATGAATTCTTCAGATATCTGTAACGAGTTCTTTTTTTCTATTATTCTGATCTCTAAGTGTACTCGATCGACTATGGCGTTTGTATTTAGGAACATAACTATTGAAAACAATATTCTTTCTTAGCTCACCTGACTCAAAGGTTAGTATGAGCTATTGACATTACTTGGCGTCCGTCCTTCGTCCGTCTGTCCGTTACCTTTTCATATTTTCATCGACTAATTACTCCTTTGAAACCACAAAAGCAAATTCAACCAAACTTTACAGAAATGTATGGTAGGTCCTTCGCAATAATTGCCCATTGTGGTCCGATCCGACAAAAAAAAGTGGCTGCCAGCGATACAGGCTCGGTCTCTGAGCCTCTTGGTTTTTCTTGTTTGGTAGATGTACACACGAGATGGGTATCCTTTAGTTTTTTGTATTTATCTTGCCATAAAAAGTAAAACGAAACAGAACTGTGCATCTCAAAATGTTAACGCGATGGTAATGACAAAAAAAACATGATGCAAATGGAAGAAACTGTGTAACCTCCAAGTTACTGCTTTTTTTAGAGATAGCCAACTTACTATGTCAAACGTATAGAACTTTACTGCTTTGGAAAGCTTTAAAAAATATTAGATTGTTCCATCTTCGGTAGTTTTGTTGTTTAGCATTACCAAAAATACTGTTATTGTAATATAATAATGAACAAATAAAGGGATATCATGGGACAATATCCCTGAAAATACATGGCAAGATCCAACGAATTGAACAACTCTTTTATTGTTGCTCTTTATCTTGATATCTTGAAGTCGACATGAGGCTTTCAACAATGAGCTAAAAGTAAGTTCAAGATGGCCCCTAATGAAAACTTGCATTTTGAAATATTTTCCCAAACTGACTTTGTCAACAATTCTAGTTTTATTTTATTTTTGTCAGGACCTTGTTTCTGTTCGAAATATGGAACTATCCATCTCTGCATGAAAACTGATCTACGTACTATTAGATAGATCTACAAAATTTTCGAAAAAATCACACGTACCATTCCACACGTGAAAAAAAATTAAACCATATTTAGTTCATTAGCAAACCAGCACCGTCGTAGACTGATAAAGGAAGTGAAAATGCAGATTGATAATACTCTGCATTCCCTTCACTGTCTCTTTCTCTCTTTTCCTGTCTGTTTTTGTTTTTGTTTTTTTTTGTCATTTTATTTTATTTTTATTTTTTGCGAAAACGACGTGGAAGCACGTGCTGCCGTGCCTCCGGGTAGGTACGCTCCTGATGATGTAAATTTCGCTGAACTTGATTACTCTTTATTTAGGGGCCGACTCCGACCTGCTGTTGGTTGTGGGGTTTCCTCACCGTTCATTGAAGATCTTATGGTGGCTTTGAGTTGTTCTTGCTCCCCTGTGGGTCGTTGTCTCTTTGACACATTCCCCGTTTCCCTTCTTTTCTCTATTTGAAAACTAAAGACACTACTTAAATATAAGAGACTATGCTATAATTGTTTTCCAAGCAATTTTGTTCCCCTGTTTGCTCATTTTTTCAGCATGTTTGACAATTGTTAAAATAATATCATATGGTGTGAGTTGATTGTATTATACATGTTTAAAAAACTACCTAGTGATGTTTATGGCCATAGCGGATCACTGATTCAAAATACAAAATTCAGAAAAAGTTGCCATGCGGTTTTTTCTTCAGCACTATTACACCTTCTATTTGTTACAAAATAACTTACATTTTGCAAGACTATGTACAAAGGTACAAATAATATACATATTCCAATCAAGAAATAAAACAAAAAAAGGCAGCTGTATACTGAGCATTTTTAAGCATTCATAATGTATAAAATAAAGTTTATTAGCTGATAATACTTCATATGCCCATTTCCTGTATAATCTAAGTACTTTGTCCAAGTATATGCGTTCATCACCGTTGATGTATTTTGTAAAACCTTTTTTATCAATTAGGGGTCGGCTGTTTACAATTTTGATTATAGAACTTTGTTAATTGGTAGCTTATATTTCATATAAGCTTTGTTTATTCATGATGGTAAAGCCCGTGCATGCATGAAGGAAACCCCGAAGGTTAAACGTGCGATATCAGTTCAAGAATCTGTTTAACGAATGTAGCCGCCATTGTTGTTTTGGTTTGGATTTTTCAGTTTCTTTGAGTTAATGTGACTTATAAACGTTTCGCCACATTATGATATAGAGACATTTAGTGTTCTAGTTTACGGATTTTAGCATTTAAGGATTTAAATTCCATAAACTGTGAGTTTCTAAATTATAATAACATCCCCAAGCTGTATCTCTCGACACGCATATTATGATGGCGGCTAGAAGACCCAAAAGAGTTCCAAAAAGAAAAGTGCCATATCCTTTAATACAAACTTCAGATCCCAATAATTGGTCAGTTAATAAACTTAAAGAGGAAATTAAGGAACTAGGTATAAATATACCACCCGGACTATCTAAATCAGTGCTCGTACAGTTATATATAGGGAACTGTAAATCTGAAACTGCACCAGTAAATGTAGAACAAAATGACAATTCTACCGATGATCATACAAATGAGAATGACACGCATGCAGATATTAGCAATCAACCCTCACAATTTACAGAAAGTGCATCTCTACAACGATCAGAAATGCCACGTGTTTATACGAATGAATCATCCATGACATCAGTAGTCAATGCATTTTCAGCAGTTACCCAATGTTTCACTGGGTTACAGGATACCGTAAATCAACTACTTAAAGGGCAGACAGAGAAGATATATGATGTAAACAGAGACGCTTTCAATCTACAAAAATGGTACACAGCTAATAAACAACAACAAAGTAATGACTGTAGCATTGATCAACCGATATTCCAAACACCTGTTTCTGATAAAGGCGTTCGTTCAGATTCTTTCTCCAACATAGACATCATCTCGCCAACTCTTCAGAAAGATATTCTAGAGGGTAAGGATATTAACTTGGCCTCACTTTTAATTCCTTTTTACGACTGCCCTCAAAAGCATTCTGTAATTGCAAATGGTATCGAAGTAAACGTAACTGGAAAAGCTGACATTCGTTTGAATCGACAATTGTCCATCCAAGAGTTTATTCGTGCTTTCGGGAAGTACAAAAGAGTAATGACCTCCGTGTTCCCAGATAGACGGAGTGAATTAGACGCTTACGAGGATGACATTATTGACATAAACAATTTTTACGGTCAAAAATTTTATGATTATCACAAAGCCTTTTCGGCAAAAGCTGCAGTCTTGCTTAGGGAAAAGAAAGTAAAAGTTGATTGGGGGAAACGCGATCGCGACCTGCTTTCTTTAATATCTGCCGGTTCACAAATAAATACCTGCAAGTTATGCAACATGATAGATCATGCAACCCAATTTTGCCCCCTACAATTGTCCAAATCACACTTGACAATTCCCGAAGATAAGCAACGAAACGACAGATACGGAAGACCTAGATACTTTCATGACGGAAAAGAGATTTGTAATAATTTTAATGGGAATAAAGGATGTACAAGAGCCAACTGCGCTTTCGCCCATGTTTGTGCTAAATGCCGTAACGCGTCTCACTCACAATTAGCATGCCGTAGGAATGTACAGTCAGCAGCAGCAACAATTTCTAGGGCTCCTATAACTGATAAACAAAATACAAGTAAATGACTAGCTGATCGCCCTCCCTACGCTTCAACCCCTATAGATGTTGACAGATTAGAGCGTGAGTTAAAAAGTCATCCCGATAAATCTTTTGTACAATATCTATGTTCTGGTTTGAGAAATGGTTTCGACACTTTAGTTAATACTAGTAAAGTTACTACCAAAGAGTGCAAAAACAATTTAAGTGCTAGACTCCAAGAGAGCATTGTTACTGAATTAATTGAAAAGGAAGTTCAAAAAGGTTTCATGTATGGCCCATTTTCAGAGCCACCTTTTGACAATTACAGAGTAAGTCCACTCGGAGTGGCAGAGGGTAAATATTCAAAAAAGAAGCGACTTATTCTGGATCTTTCTGCACCGCATAATACCCACGACTTCAGTATAAACGATCTTATCGAAAAGGACGTATGTTCTATGACTTACATTAAAATAGATGATGCGATAAAACTAATCATGAAATATGGGAAATCCACATGGCTGTCAAAATATGACATCTCCGATGCATTTAAAATTATTCCCATTAAACCCGAGCAGTGGCCATTATACTGTCTAAAGTGGAAAACTTCCTATTATCATTACGTCCGTTTATCATTTGGTTGTAGGAGTAGCCCAGTTATTTTCGACACACTTTCAAGAGCAATATGTTTTATAGCTGAAAATAATTACAAAATTAATCATATTTTGCATCTGCTAGATGACTTTTTAACTATCGACCCGCCACACTTCTTAGCAGACAGAACGATGGCATTAATGACTATGATCTTCAAACAATTAAAAATTCCTTTGGCCATGCATAAAACTGTCGGCCCAACAACATGTTTAGAATACTTGGGAATAATTCTCGATACAGAGAAGTTAGAAGCACGACTCCCGCAAGATAAAGTAGACAGAATCTGTGAATTTATTCAAATTATTTTGAGGAAAACTTCTTGCACTAAAAGAGAACTTTTACAATTATTAGGCCATTTAAACTTTGCCTCACGTGTTATAATACCTGGCAGATCATTCGTTTCCTATCTTATTCATCTGTCCACTAGTGTCAAAGAATTGCATCACTACGTCAATTTAAGGAAAGAAAGCCGTGTTGACCTCGAATTTTGGTTGCGTTTTCTCAAAAGCTGGAACGGTATTAATTTGTTTTATGACTGTGCATTTATATCCAATTTTGATATGGAATTATATACAGACGCATCATCCACTAAAGGTTATGGTGGATATTATAGGGGTAAATGGTTTTCATCGACTTGGCCAACCGATTTACCCGTTCTAAAAGGAAAACAATTATCTATGTCTTTCTTAGAGTTATATCCGATCGTCGTGGCTGCTTTGTTGTGGGGCTCAGAATGGAAATGTAAAAAGATTTTATTCTGGTGTGATAATGAAGCAACAGTTGCAATAGTAAAGAAAGGTCGTTCAAAATGTCTCGAAATTATGTCGTTGATGCGTCGATTAACATGGTGTGCATGTAAGAATAATTTCATATTTAGTGCTAAACACGTACCAGGTGTTAAAAACAATATAAGTGACGCTCTTTCTCGTTTACAGCTCGAGAAATTCCGCATGCTGGCCCCACAAGCGGAGAAGCAGCCGCATCAGTGTCCAGCCTCCTCAGAGGTAATGTGGTCTTAAACCAAGCAGTACAGCATTTATGGACTCATGCAATAGCAGACAGAACAAGACAATGTTATGATATCGGGTTTTCACATTTTGAAAAATTTTTATTACTTAATGGTGTACAATATTATCCAAACTCTTTACCTCCTGTGTCGGAGGATATATTAATATTTTTTGTAGCATATTGCTTTACAACGTTAAAACTGAAGTATTCAACCATTAAATTATATTTATGTGGCATAAGGTATCAGTATATGAAATCTAACTATACCAATCCATTTGAAACTTCTGATAAGAACTGTCATTGCAGACTTTCTCTCATTCTCAAATCTGTAAAACGATTACAAGGGTTACAAACGAGAAACAGATTGCCAATTACTTTCGATATACTAGAACAAATATGTCTTAAACTTAGAACAGGTGTTTTTAATAGTTTTGTTGATTGCATGTTAGAAACAGTGTGTATTATAGCATTTTTTGGTTTTTTAAGGTGTGGAGAGTTTACTGTTAGACAAAATAATTCATTTGACACGTCGATTCACTTATGCTTATCTGATGTTACTTTCTATGACAATTACGCTACAATAAGGCTGAAGGAATCTAAAACAGATCCATTCAGGAAAGGTATAATTATTCAGCTCCACAAAATTGACCATACATTATGCCCTTATTCAGCATTACAAAAATATATAAGCTTTCGAAATGCACACTTCAAATGTTTTGACTCTTTAGGCCCTTTATTTTTAACAGGATCTTATCAAGCTTTGGACCGGAATTACTTTCTAAGTAAAGTCAAACATGTCTTACAGTTAATTGGCTTTAATTCTAAATTGTACAACGGCCATTCTTTTCGTTCTGGAGCAGCTACGAGTGCAGGCCGAGCTCGAATGGAGGACCACTTAATTAAAACGTTAGGTAGATGGTCCTCTGACAGTTATTGTAGATATATCAAAACTTCGTTAACTACAATAAAAAACGCACAAAGAAGCCTTCTTATTAAGTAGAGTCAACAGGTGTGTAAATTCCTTCTATTAAAATGTATAAGTATCGTATAATCATTTTTTCTCTTCTATATTTTCTGTATTTTAATGTAGTGTTTATACAAGTAGTTTTAGAGTTTTTTTTTTTTTTTTTTTTTTTTTTTTTTTTNGGCCATTATGCAATTTCACAAACTTGGAATTTCTGAAATTTCTTTTCTAACCCCCAAGCATTCAGTAACTATGCTTCACCATCCGTCAATTTAACACTTCTCGCAGCCCCTGCTGTGCTGCTTTATACAAGGAGCCCATGCTGTGCTCCGTGGAGCCCCTGCTGTGCTCCGTGGAGCCCCTGCCGTGTTCCCGGGAGCCCCTGCTGCGCTCCCGGCAACTTAGCTGTGCTCCTCCTCTGGAACCCCTGCTGTGTTCCTGTTATTTTGACGGAATTGTCGCTGCCGACCGGTTTTGCTCGTATTTAATGCTGCAAATGCCTGTTGGTGGCGACCGGAATAATTCATCTTTATTATTAGTGTAATCTATGTTTTATGCATGCTATTAGCTGAGATGATTCCCAAGGGCAAATAAAAATTATATTAATAAATTTTAATTTTAAATTATCTTTATCGTTTATCAGCAATGGCAGTTTCACATTCCTCTCACCAATCCTGTGATGTTATTGGTTCTTATCTTTACACATCCACGTGGGTCACAGATGTTTAATGCATCATTTTTGTTCCTCGAGAGTTTTGGTTAACAAGGTGACTGACATACAACACTTTTATCGCTGTCTTCATGTATAATACACAATAATTACATACCGCTGTTTCATCGGTAAATCGATCTTGATCTCCATTTCATATTGGCGTAAGCACTTTGTGTCCGTCGTCTGAATGTTGATTTATTACGTTTTAACTAGAAGCATATTAACACTTTGAACACCTGCACTTCAGCATAAGCACTTTGCGTCCGTCGTCTGTAAACGCACTTCTATTATGGATTCAAAAGGAGTTTCGATAATCTATGATACACAGACTTAATTACTTTGCATTTGTCGTCCACGCTATTAACTAGACAGAAGTGTATAAAAGGAAGGTTATGTGTGGTGTCAGATAAAGTTTAACAGCATTGCAAATTTGAAAATTAGTACGGTTGCCATGGAAACCATAACAAAAAATTGAAATTTTGAGAGAATTCGAATCTATTGTTGATAATTGTATTTCTATTACAGATATATGTATTATTTAGGTTATAAGGGGAACCCCTGCCAAATTGTTTTTGAAAAGAGGTATAAAATTGCTTGTAATGGATAATGGAACATTTGCTTGCAATGGAAACCAAGCCAGAAAGCTAGCCTTTTGAGAAAAACTTGTTTTCTGCATTGTGTTTTGTTTTGATTTCAACTATATATATATAAAGTAAAATATAAGGGGAACCCGTGCTCAAATTTTTTTGAAAGGGGGTTTAATAATGCCCAGAGAATCCAATATGGGTTATAAAGGGAACCCCTGCCCAATTTTTTTTCTTTTTTTTTTTTGAAAAGAGGTATTAAATTGCTTGTAATGAATAATAGAACATTTGGTTGCCATGGAAACCAAGCCAGAAAGCTAGAATTTTGAGGAAAACTTGTTTTCTGCATTGTGTTATATTTTGTTTCAACCATATGTATAAAGTAAATTATAAGGGGAACCCCTGCTCAAATTGTTTTTTGAAAGGGGGTTTAATAATGCCCAGGAATCCGATATGGGAGTTCTTAAGCATTTAATATATCAGATTAGTTACGGTTGCCATGGAAACCGTGCCAAGAATTATTTTGAGAAAAAAGTATCTTTTGCTGCAATATGTGTTTTGATTTCAGCAATATGTATAAATTAATTTATAAGAGGAACCCCTGCACAAGTTTTTTAAATGGAATTTCGAAATGTCATGAAGTCCGATATGGGAGTTCGTTTGGGAGACTTTTGTGTTTCGCTTGCGAACACAGTTATAACTTGTTACTTTAAAGTCTCCCAAACGAAGTTGAGAGACTTATTGTTTTTGTTGCGTTTCTTATTATTATTCTTCTTTCCCTTTCTTCTCGTCCACAATGAACTTGTCCGCACAAAATCTCAGAGACCCTCAGACGTAGAGCTTTCAAATTTTGTAGGATATTAGCCCCATGTATCTAGATGTGCAATCATCAGAAATTTTTCAAAAGGGGTCCATTAAGGGTACATTGGGGGTATCAAAAAGGGGTGGGGCGTCCAATAGTAACCCTATGGGAAATTGAAATTTTGAAAGGTTTTCACCATTTTTTTCACTGTTTCTCAAAAACTATTAACACTAGCTCCATTAAACTTCATCAGAAAGGTTAGGGTCATGTAAGAAAGGGTTCCACAGCATTGGAAATTTTAAAAATTATTACCGTTGCCATGGAAACCATACCAAAAAATGGAAATTTTGGGAAAATAGCAGTTTCTGTTGATAATAGTATTTTAATTACAGCAATATGTATTATTTAGATTATAAGGGGAACCCCTGCCCAAATATTTTTTGGAAAGGGTCTGAAATTGGGTGTAATGGACAAAAGAGCAGTTGGTTGCGATGGAAACAAAACCAAAAGCATATTTTTGGGGAAAAACAGGTTTTCTGATATATAAGAAGGAATTTTGAGAAATATGTATTACATAGCTTATAAGGGGAACCCCTGCCCAATTTTTTTTTGGAAAGGGTCTGAAATTGGGTGTAATGGACAAAAGAGCACTTTGCTGCCATGGAAACAAAAGCAGAAACATATTTTTTGTTGAAAAATTGGGTTTTCTGACCCCAAAAAAAAAGGAATTTTGAGAAATATGTATTAAATAGGATATAAGGGGATCCCCTGCCCAATTTTTTTTTTGGAAAGAGATCAGAAATTGCATGTAATGGACAAAAGAGCATTTGGTTGCCATGGAAACAAAACCAAAAGCATATTTTGGGGGGAAAATCAGGTTTTCGGATAAAAAAAAGGAATTTTGAGAAATGTGTATTACACAGCTTATAAGGGGAACTCCTGCCCAAATGTTTTTTGGAAAGGGTATGAAATGGGGTGTAATGGACAAAAGAGCACCTTGTTGCCATGGAAACAAAAGCAGAAACATATTTTTTGTTGAAAAATTGGGTTTTCTGACAAAAAAAAGGAATTTTGAGAAATATGTATTAAATAGATTATAAGTGGAACCCCTGCCCAAATTTTCTTTGGAAAGAGATCTAAAATAGGATGTAATGGACAAAAGAGCATTTGGTTGACATGGAAACAAAACCAAAAGCAAATTTTTTGGGAAAATCACGTTTTCTGATAAATAAGAAGGAATTTTGAGAAATATGTATTACATAGGTTATAAGGGGAACCCCTGCCCAATTTTTTTTTTTTGGAAAGGATCTGAAATTGGGTGTGATGGACAAAAGAGCACTTTGCTGCCATGGAAACAAAAGCAGAAACATATTTTTTGTTGAAAAATTGGGTTTTCTGACAAAAAAAAAAGGAATTTTGAGAAATATGTATTAAATAGGATATAAGGGGAGCCCCTGCCCATTTTTTTTTTGGAAAGAGATCTGAAATTGTATGTAATGGACAAAAGAGCATTTAGTTGCCATGGAAACAAAACCAAAAACATATTTTTGGGGAAAATCAGGTTTTCGGATAAAAAAAAAGGAATTTTGAGAAATGTGTATTAAACAGCTTATAAGGGGAACTCCTGCCCAAATTTTTTTTGGAAAGGGTCTGAAATGGGGTGTAATGGACAAAAGAGCACTTTGTTGCCATGGAAACAAAAGCAGAAACATATTTTTTGTTGAAAAATTGGGTTTTCTGACAAAAAAAAAGGAATTTTGAGAAATATATATTAAATAGATTATAAGGGGAACCCCTGCCCAAATTTTCTTTGGAAAGAGATCTAAAATTGGATGTAATGGACAAAAGAGCATTTGGTTGACATGGAAACAAAACCAAAAGCATATTTTTTTGGAAAATTAGGTTTTTTGATAAAAAACAAGGGATTTTTGGAAATATGTATAACATAGGTTATAAGGGGAACCCCTGCCCAAATTATTTTGGAAAGGGTCTGAAATTGGGTGTTATGGACAAAAGAGCACTTTTTTGTCATAGAAACAAAACAAGAAACGTATTTTTTGTTGAAAAATTGAGTTTTCTGACAAAAAAAGGAATTTTGAGAAATATGTTAAAAATAGGTTATAAGGGGAACCCTTGCCCAAATTGTTTTTTGGAAAGGGTCTGAAATTGGATGTAATGGACAAAAGAGCACTTTGTTGCCATGGAAACAAAACCATAAACGTATCTTTTGTTGAAAAATTGAGTTTTCTGACAAAAAAAAAGAGGAATTTTGAGAAATATGTATAAATAGGTTATAAGGGGAACCCCTGCCAAAATTTCTTTGGAAAAAGATCTGAAATTGGATGTAATGGACAAAAGAGCATTTGGTTGCCATGGAAACAAATCCAAAAGCATATTTTTTTGGGAAAATCAGGTTTTCTGATAAAAAAGAAGGAATTTTGAGAAATATGTATTACACAGCTTATAAGGGGAACCCCTGCCCAAATTGTTTTGGAAATGGTCTGAAATTGGGTGTAATGGACAAAAGAGCACTTTGTTGCCATGAAATCAAAACCATAAACGTTTTTTTGTCGAAAAATTGAGTTTTCTGACAAAAAAAGGAATTTGGAGAAATATGTATTTAATAGGTTATAAGGGGAACCCCTGCCCAATTTTTTTTTTAGAAAGGGTCTGAAATTGGATGTAATGGACAAAAGAGCATTTGGTTGTCATAAAAGCAAAACCAGAACTTATTTTTTTTTACATTGGTTATGAGGGGAAACCCCTACCCAAATTTTTTTAAAAGGGAGACTCGTAATGCCTTGATATCCGATATGGGAGTTCGTTTGGGAGACTTTTGTGTTTCGCTTGCGAACACAGTTGTTTTTGTTGCGTTTTTTATTATTATTATTATTGTTCCATCTTTCTTTCTTCTCGTCGCAATGAACTTGTCCGAAGCAGATCTCATACACCATTAGACCTAGAGGTTTCAAACTTTGCATACTATTAGCCCCATGTATCTAGATGTGCAATCATTAAAAATTTTTCAAAAGGGGGTCCATTAAGGGTACTTTTGGGGGTATCAAAAAGGGGTGGGGTAGTCCTATAGTTACCTTATGGGAAATTGAAATTTTGAAAGTTTTTCACCATTTTTTTCACTGTTTCTCAGAAACTATTAACACTAGCTCCATGTAACTTCATCAGAAAGGTTAGGGTCATGTAAGAAAGGGTTCCACAGCATTGGTAATTTCAAAATAACTACTGTTGCCATGGAAACCATACCAAAAAATGGAAATTTTGGGAAAATAGTAGTTTCTGTTGTATTTTAATTACATCAATGTGTATTACTTAGGTTATAAGGGGAACCCCTGCCCAAATTTTTTTGGGAAGAGTCTGAAATTAAGTGTAATGGACAAAAGAGCACTTTGTTGCCATGGAAACAAAACCAGAAACGTAATTTTTGGTTGAAAAATTGAGTTTTCTCATAAAAAAAAGGAATTATGAGAAATATGTATTAAATAAGTTATAAGGGGAACCCCTGCCCAAATTTTCTTTGGAAAGAGATCTGAAATTGGATGTAATGGACAAAAGAGCATTTGGTTGCCATGGAAACAAAACCAAAAGCATATTTTTGGGGAAAATCAGGTTTTCTGATAAAAAAGAAGGAATTTTGAGAAATATGTATTACATAGCTTATAAGGGGAACCCCTGCCCAAATTTTTTTTGGAAAGGGTCTGAAATTAAGTGTAATGGACAAAAGAGCACTTTGTTGCCATGGAAACAAAACCAGAAACGTAATTTTTTGTTGAAAAATTGAGTTTTCTCATAAAAAAAGGAATTTTGAGAAATATGTAGTAAATAAGTTATAAGGGGAACCCCTGCCCAAATTTTCTTTGGAAAGAGATCTGAAATTGGATGTAATGGACAAAAGAGCATTTGGTTGCCATGGAAACAAAACCAAAAGCATATTTTTGGGGAAAATCAGGTTTTCTGATAAAAAAGTAGGAATTTTGAGAAATATGTATTACATAGCTTATAAGGGGAACCCCTGCCCAAATTTTTTTTGGAAAGGGTCTGAAATTGGGTGTAATAGACAAAAGAGCACTTTGTTGCCATGGAAACAAAACCAAAAACGTATTTTTTGTTGAAAAACTGAGTTTTCTGACAAAAAAAAAGGAATTTTGAGAAATATGTATTAAATAGGTTATAAGGGGAACCCCTGCCCAATTTTTTTTTTTTGGGAAAGGGTCTGAAATTGGATGTAATGGACAAAAGAGCATTTGATTGTCATAGAAGCAAAACCAGAAATTATTTTTTTTACATAGGTTATGAGGGGAAACCCCTACCCAAATTTTTTTTCAAAAGGGAGCCTCGTAAAGCCTTGGTATCCGATATGGGAGTTCGTTTGGAAGACTTTTGTGTTTCGCTTGCGAACACAGTTATTACTTGTTACTTGTTATTATTATTCTTCCATCTTTCTTTCTTCTCGTCCCAATGAACTTGTCCGAAGCAGATCTCATAGACCGTTACACCTAGAGGTTTCAAACTATGCATATTAATGGCCCCATGTATCTAGATGTGCAATCATCAAAAATGTTTTAAAAGGGGTCCATTAAGGGTACTTTTGGGAGTGTCAAAAAGGGGTGGGGTCGTCCTATAGTAACCCTATGGGAAATTGAAATTTTGAAAGTTTTTCATCATATTTTTCACTGTTTCTCAAAAAATATTAAGACTAGCTCCATGTAACTTCATCAGAAAGGTTGGGGTCATGTAAGAAAGGGTTCCACAGCATTGGAAATTTCAAAATAACTACTGTTGCAATGGAAACAATACCAAAAAATGGAAATTTTGGGAAAATAGTAGTTTCTGTATTTTAATTATAGCAATATGTATTACTTAGATTATCAGGGGAACCCCTGCCCAAATTTTTTTTGGAAAGGGTCTGAAATTGGGTGTAATGGACAAAAGAGCACTTTGTTGCCATGGAAACAAAACCAGAAACATATTTTTTTGTTGAAAAATTGAGTTTTCTAATAAAAAAAGAAATTTTGAGAAATATGTATTAAATTAGTTATAAGGGGAACCCCTGCCCAAATTTTCCTTGGAAAGAGATCAGAAATTGGATGTTATGGACAAAAGAGCATTTGTTTGCCATAGAAACAAAACCAAAAGCATATTTTTGGGGAAAAACAGGTTTTCTGATAAAAAAGAAGGAATTTTGAGAAATATGTATTACATAGCTTATAAGGGGAACCCTGCCCAAATTTTTTTTGGAAAGGGGTCTGAAATCGGGTGTAATGGACAGAAGAGCACTTTGTTGTCATGAAAACAAAGCCAGAAACGTATTTTTTTTTTGAAAAATTGACTTTTCTGACAAAAAAGGGAATTTTGAGAAATATGTATTTTAAAAGGTTATAAGGGAAACCCCTGACAAAATTGTCTTTGCAAAGAGATCTGAAATTGGATGTAATTGACAAAATAGCATTTGGTTGCCATGGAAACAAAACCAAAAGCATATTTTGGGGAAAAATCAGGTTTTCTGGTAAAAAAAAGAAGGAATTTTGAGAAATATCTATTACATAGCTTGTAAGGTGAACCCCTGCCCAATTTCTTTTTGGAAAGGGTCTGAAATTGGTTGCATTGGACAAAAGAGCACTTGGTTGTCATGGAAATAAAACCAGAAGCATACTTTTTTGTTGAAAATTGAGATTTCTGGTAAAAAAGGAATTTTGAGAAATATGTACAACAAAGGTTATAGGGGAACCCCTGCCATAATTTTTTTGAAAGGGTCTGAAATTGGATGTAATGGACAAAAGAGTATTTGGTTGTCATAAAAACAAAATCAGTAAGTTATTATTATTTTTTGTTGAAAAATCAGGTTTCTGATTAAAAAAAGGAATTATGAGATATATATGTATTACATAGGTTATGAGGGGAACCCCTGCCCAAATTTTTTTCAAAAGTGAGTCTCGTAATGCCTTGGTATCCGATATGGGAGTTCGTTTGGGAGACTTTTGTGTATCGCTTGCGAACACAGTTATTACTTGTTATTATTAAAATCCTTCCATCTTTCTTTTATTCTCGTCACCTTGAACTTGTCCGAAGCAGATCTCAAAGACCATCAGACCTAGAGTGTTCAAACTTTGTAGGATATTAGCCCCATATATCTAGATGTGGAATCATGAAAAATTTTTTCAAGGGGATCCATTAAAGTAACATTTGGGGGCTCAAAAAGGGGTGGGGTCGTCAATGTTAACCCTATGGGAAAATGGAATTTTGAATGTTTTTCGCAATTTTTTTCACTATATCTCAAAAACTATTAACACCAACTCCATGAAACTTCACAGTAAAGGTGAGTGTCACGTAAGACAGGGTACCACAGCATTGGAAATTTCAAAATAAGTACCGTTGCTATGGAAACCATACCAAAAAATTGAAATTTTGAGAAAAAGTAGTTTTTGTTGATAATAGTATTTTGATTACAGCAATATGTATAACTTAGATTATAAGGGGAAGCCCTGCCCATTTTTTTTGGAAAGGTGTTTTAAATTGATTGTATTGAATGGGGAAATCCTAAAATAACTATGGTTGCCATGGAAACTATACTAAAAACTTAAAATTTTGAGAAAATCGTAATTACTGTTGATTATTATTAATTGTTGTATTTTTATTACAGCTATATGTATTACTTAGGTAATAAGGGGAATCCCTGCCCAAATTTTTTCTTGATACAAGGTATGAAATTGGATGTAAAGGATAGTGGTGCATTTGGTTGCCGTGGAAACCAAGCCAGAAACCTATGATTTTGAGAAAAAAAAAACTGCATGTAATTATTTGATTTCAGCAATATGTATAAACTAATTTATAAGGGGAACCCTTGCAAAGAAAAAAAACAGGGTTCTTTCTTTTGAAGATTTTTGGTCCTCTTTACAAAATATTTTTATCCCAAAAATTAAAATTACTTCTTATTTTGATATTTTAGATGTAGCCTAATAAAAAAAACTTTTGAATTGCAAACCTTCTGAAAGTGTGTGCTTGGAGCTATACAAGACGGAGATTCTCCTTAGTTTTAAGCAAAAATCTAAATATTTAAAGTTTCCAGATTCTGTTTAGCACCCTGGATGCCTAATAATCAACAAGCAGAGGCATAGGTTATGCACTACCATCAAACAAAATAATGAAGTTACTCTAAATTTAGTTTCCGCATGACTTATTCGACAACTTATGATAAAAATGGACATATCAGTTTGAATTTGTTGTTGCTGTGTATTTTTAATAATACTGGTATGTTTAATATTGCACAACACTGTTGATTTTTGTTGCTCACAAGCTTCGATTCGATGCCTCACATGTTTGCCAGTTCATTCGTTCGATGTTTTAATTGCATCTAAGGTGGCATTTCTTAAAATAGAATATTTAAGTATTTAAA
This sequence comes from Modiolus philippinarum, assembly GCA_002080025.1. NCBI lineage: Eukaryota > Metazoa > Mollusca > Bivalvia > Mytilida > Modiolidae > Modiolus > Modiolus philippinarum. Next base: position 18,589 of record MJUU01003696.1, on the reverse strand, counting down.
CTAAAGCCTTTATAAAATGCATTTGATCTATTACTGTAGTAACATTAATGAGAAAATTGACACACTGTAATTATACATTTAAAAGTGTAGTGTCTCGTTAACATTGGTTGGTTGACTGAATATTTGACGTAAATTGGCACATCGTTGATAAGTTATATCTTAGTATTAATGAACACTATAATTCTATCCTTGATTTATAAATAATTCATATCCAGTAAAATGAAAATACATTCAGTTAATGAATTATCTGCAATAATAATTGTTTATTATATGTTAAGAAAACGTCATTCGGCATATTATTATGGTATAGACAATATTTCACAAAGCACTTGAAACACTTACACTTGTTCCAAATATTGTCATTATTGACAAAAATCATATCATGAACCAGGAATCATGTTTAATGATGATTATGTAAACACTTGAGATTTGTTCTCATAATATAACACGTCGATCTTATATCGAAAAAAAGTTTCTTGAAAATCATATAGCTTTTTCATCGTTATGATTTTCCATTGATTAAATAAAAGTCGATGAAGGGGTCGTTTTTAAATAAATATCCGTAAATTTTGTATTCAAGGATGAGATTGAATGATTAGATGTTATTTGCAACAATGGCCCGTTTACCCACGGTATATTTTAAAAAAAGTAGTGGAATACTTGGTCTAATAATTCCACAAGAGAGAAAGAGAGAGAGAAAGAGCGAGAGAGAGAGAGAGAGAGAGAAAACACAAAACAGTATTAAACCATAATTTGTAATTAAGGAAGATATCTGTCTTGAAAATATAGAATCCACAACTGCATCGAGTGAGAAACGACATTTCTACACTAGAGATAGTTAAATTTTCAAATATATAAACGCGAGGCTTGCTGAGCGTTTGAAATCTTTGAAAATTTAACTATCGAGAGTGTAGAAATGTCGTCTTTCACGAGATACGGTTGTGGATTTTATTTCCCTTATGATTTCGATGAGATTTTGGACAAGAAATTGACCCCCCTTTTCCAACAATCTGAAATAAATGTGTTCTTTGAGAATGACGTAATCAGGCATGGTCACCTTTTTTCATGACGTCACAATGGTAAAGTTGGAAAACGGCAAACATATTTGACGTCATAATTACATTTCATCCAATCACTTGCCGAGAACAACATTCTCTCTAGAGAGGAGAACAGTATTTCTCCAACTGTTCGAGAGACGTGAAACAGGACAGAAATTAGAGAAATCAAAGTTCAAAACAGGAGATAAAAGTGCATACGTAAAATTGTCGAAAATTGCAGACACAGGCTACAATCCACAGGCGAATTGCATTAGTAAAAACAAAAATGAAAGATAAAAGACAATGTAAACAGCGAATGGAACTCGGGACAGACGGACTGGGTATACGCAAGGTCAAAATCTAGCAATAGTTTTAAACCGGTTTATAGATACCCAAACCACTACTTTCTCTATCCCGTTTCCCTATAGTAAAATTAACATACGAATAAAACTAGTACACTACTTACTCTTAGACCCCTATCTCAAAAAGTAAAATTGACAAAACCTTAATTAGAAAGATGGATGAAATGGTTCTCTCCTCTTAGATCAAGGGGCTACTATCGTAAGAGAGAAGAAAAATGAATCTCAAAACCTCAAAGGGTGTGGTAAAGGGTTATAATCAATTTCGGTACAGTGTAAGGCTAGTATTTGTGTAAAATCTCGAGGTCATAGGATCAATAAGCCAATAAACATCATCTGATTGCTGAAGTGTTTATATCCCCCCTTGCAGCTTATATCCCTCCCCTCACAGCATATAGAATGGGCAAAACTATTCGTGAAAATTAAGTAAGCAATGCTCTCAAACCCAAGAAGAGTTATTACAGACTTTTAGCGAACGAAAGATGCAATAATACCAGATGTGTTACCTGCCTTTTCTTTTGGAAACAAACGAAGTCCGTAGTCCAGGCAATAAGTGTACAATTTATAACAATTTTATCAGTGTTACAGAAAATGTAATTTACGTGATTATCTGTAAGCTGTGCTCGAAACTATATATGTTGAGGATAAGCCGCCGATTTGATGATCATTTTTCTGAACATTTACTTTTTATTGAAGAAAACTAGACTATGACTCCGACCTGCCGTTGAGTGTGGGGTTTCCTCACCGTTCATTGAACATCTTCTGGTGGCTTTGAGTTGTTATAAGACATTTCCACCATAAGCTAAAGCCGAAACCGAAACCGAGACCGAAACGGAAACCAATTTAACTTGAATAATATTTAATCTTCAAAAGTGTTTCCGTGACATAAATCATACTCGCATAAGTCTTTCAACTATAAAAATGGATTAAGATTATCCTTTTACAAAGCCTTTATTCTTTTCTAGGAGTAAGAATATACGTCTAAGCGATAAGACAGTGCATAAATTAACATTTGTGAAATAGTACTTAAGTTTTGATGTTTTGATATTCAAATTGTCTTCGTGTGTATGGAGTGGCATTTTGGGGGCCGGATATATCTGGATAAATATGCTATAACATACGGAATCATGGATCATACAGTTTCATAGGAACAATAGTCTTTTCTAAAATATTGCTATACACTAGTAGGTTTATGGCAAGCCAAATTCGGCAAAAAATACGTTATTTATTAATATAAACAATTAATATATTCATAATTCTTTAACTATTATAAATATATAGAAAAAAAACAACTATTATTATAATACTGAATGGCAAATATCAATAAATGAATTATTCATATAATTAAATATTGATATCAATAAATAGATTATTAATATCAATAAATGAATGATTAATATTAATAAATGAATGATCAATATGAATAAATGAATTATTAAAACTGGTAAATGAATTGTTAATATCTGTAAATAATTTGCATATATAAATAAATGAAGTATAATAATAAAAAAAAAAGACAGGACAACAGCAAACACCTACAATAAGCATTTATAAGTGAATTTTAAGTAGAGGAAACAAGCAGATATTTTTAAATACATGAAACCTCGTAAATATTTATAGTTGATTTATTAAAACATTGTAGGTGTTTCCTGTTATCTTCCTTTCATTAATTTATGAATGAATAAAACATATTTATAGATAAACTATCAATATAAATAAATTAATTGTAAATATTATTTATATTAATAGAGGAATTATAAACATTTATAATAAATTGTTAATATTTATACAAAAACCAATGTTTAACTTTAAATAATTATAATTCATATGTTAATACTTTTCTTGAATCATGAAAAGTAAAAATTGATTTACTAATATTAATAAGTCATTGCAAATTTTTGCTATTCATTTATTAATATTCATAATTCAATATTATACATTTATTAAGAGAACAATTATAAATATCAAGAGTTGATACTTATTTATCTTGGTTATTAATGAATACTTATAATTCAGTTATTAATATTAACAAATCATTAGTACATTTTTATTTATAATTTAATATTACTAATAATTAACTTATTAATATTTACAAATAAATTATAAATACAAAATAATTTTTTTTCCAATTATTTATAATGATAAATAAATTGTTAATATTAACAATTTATTATAAATAATTGTAAATATTAACAAATCAAGTACTGATTTCGCTTTATTTCTAATATTTAAAATTCACTTATAAATATTTAGAGTCATTTATCAATATTTTTACTTCATTTATTAATGTTATCAAATAATTTACAAATATTTCTAGATAATTTATTAATATTGATAATTGATAATTCATTTATTGATATTGAAAATTAAATTATAAATATTTGTTAATGAATTGTTTAAAATTATTATATTTTTATATATTTTTATATTAATAAATCACACATTTTTGTCCAATTTGCTAGCCATAAACCTACTGATATATAGCAATTTCTTAGAAAAGACTATTGTTCCTATGGACATGAATGATCAATAAATCCTAACGTCATAGCATCTTTATCCTGATTTCAAATATATATCCGGCCACCCAATATCCACTCCATACGCACGAAGTTAATTGGAATATCAAGACATCAAACTTATGTAACATTTCACAAATGTTAAATTATGCGCAGCATNATATTAATAAATCACACATTTTTGTCCAATTTGCTAGCCATAAACCTACTGATATATAGCAATTTCTTAGAAAAGACTATTGTTCCTATGGACATGTTGAATAAAAGGATATGGAGCAAATGCACATGAGGCAAAGTCTCTACAAATACACGGTAAAAAACAAGCAAAGGAACAACGCTTTTATTGTTGTTCTTCATCTTGAAGTCACCAAGAGGCCTTCAACAATGCGCTCTGCTCATACCTCACAGTAAGTTCAAGACGGCCCCTAGCACCGGCTCAAGCGGAATTCTTTGCTAATTGTCGAGCAACGCTACATCCATGTCTTTCTTGGTCATGGGTGTGGGATTGTCAACAAACATCAATTAAACTGACAAAGTGCTCTTACAATCACTGTCATCCTTTGCCCGACAAAAGCACTAGTGTCTTAAGCTAGTGGACAACTACAACATATAGACAAACACAGGGCACTCGTCAAGTCGAATGTAAGAAAACTTGGCGTTATAAAATAGTGAGATGTGGGCACTTAAAACAGGTGGTCTGGATTACATTTCGAAATTAATAAAATAAATGCCAAAATTTGAAAGTATCAATAGTATATCCATATGATCAATAAATCCTAACGTCATAGCATCTTTATCCTGATTTCAAATATATATCCGGCCACCCAATATCCACTCCATACGCACGAAGTTAATTGGAATATCAAGACATCAAACTTATGTAACATTTCACAAATGTTAAATTATGCGCTGCACAATTGCTTAGACATATATTTTTACTCCTCGAAAAGAATAAAAACTTTGTAAAAGGATAATCTATATAGTTCAAAGACTAATGCAAGTATGATTAATAGAAGAGAAACCCCTTAATTGTTAAATTTAAAGTTAAATTGGTTTCGGTTTCGGTTTATGGTGAAAATGTCTATTACTCCCCTTTGGGTCGTTGTCTCTTTGACACATTCCCCGTTTCCCTTCTTTTTTCTAATTATTTTTGTCTTCCTTGACACAGCCAACAGGGTCTAAAGGGCACTGTTCTAACTAAAATGGAGGGAGGTCGTGACCATCGACGTGTGCTTTCATTAATTGGGTTGTTATTTCAGTATTTACAAAGAACGTTAAAAATGTTTTCCGTTTTTTTTCGTATCTTTGATGTTCTAATTACAGATTATATTTTTAGTTAGACGACAGTATTGACACCTGTCTCGGTCCATGGTGATGTATCTGTTCTCTTTAAATCCTAGCAAAAGATGTTATCTCCAAAAATTTTGGCCTCTTCTTTTTGGTATTAGTGAAGCAACTAAAGATTTTAATTAATTTACCAAACATCAGGCTCCATTATATATCATTTGTCGAAATGCGCATATGCAGAAAGTAAATTCGCAGTAACTTCGGTATTTAGTTAATTGAAAGGCCATTTTGTTCTCTATGCATTTTCACCGTTCGTCAAATTGGGAAATGGTCACGACTTATTTAAATGAAGTCGAAGGTCAAAATTCTGATATTCTGGTAAACTCATTCAGTCATATTCCAATCATTAATTACAACGTGAAGTTGAAAAAATGACTTAAATGATTATACATGTCTTCATTAATATATTTATGAAGCATTGATAATAATTTAGACAACCTCTTACATAAATCAATTAATGAACGAGGTCCAAAAATATGACTTTCCCTCTATACAAGCGTTTTTATGAAATGACCTTGACCTTTTGAACCTTGAGATTTATTGAATTGACATACTATATAGATTTTTTATTCAAATGGTATTGAGACTTAATTAGTCATACATCTGACAACTATACTCATAATAGAACATAAAATTGACTTAAAATCTCAGAAGTACGAACTGGCATATATAAAATTAATTTCTTGTCAAATAGATGAAATAAATTATGTCGTCGTTAGCCTACAAACTACGACAAGGTTACAGGAAGTATAGCAGGAAGTGTTTCTGTTTACAAAATGTTATTTTTTTTTTGGGAGGGGGGGGTTAGTATTTTATTTTTTTTTTGGCGGAAAATCAAAAGGCATTTTTCCGGTGAACAATACTGGTTCAGGACATTTAGTTTCTAATTGCCTCCCGTAGTTATACGTTGAGTTAATAGATGGTTTTGCAATAAAGCTACACATTCATATTTGTGTCTGAAAACATTTCCTAAGCACAAACTGATGTAAGGCTGAGTCAAACCAAAATAGACTCCTTGCAAGTAGCAAGCTTAACTCTTCATCTGCTAAAATCTGTGTGGTAAGAAGCAAATTTGGATGTCTTGCCACATTTCCAAATCAACTTTTAGCTAACTGTATATATTTGGGTATTAGAAATGAGCCAAACTTCCCGAACCAGTATTGTTCACCCGGAAAATGCCTATTGATTTTCTGAAGATTTAAACTGCACATGTAAAGACAGAAACTCAGGTAACAAACAATGGCATTAGAATACCAAAGGAACACAGATTGTGATTGTACAAAAATCAAAGTACAAATATATGGATAAAACGAGAATACAGAAAAAAGGGACAGGAGACGTTTGGAACTAAGGCACTTGTTAGTAAAGACCAAGATTGACATCATATGCTCCTAAATGATAAGCATGTCCAGTCCAGCTGGCGACACCGGTAACACATTTATTAGGCATAAACTGTTTTTGAAGGTCTGTTAAGTTGCAGTTTAGTAAATTTCATACTTTCTATTAATAACCCAAGATTTAAAGAATACTTTCGGGGGATCTGCCCAAGAGAACTTGAAATTAAAGAGAAAACCGATACACCAATTTCTGCTTCAAACCTCGACCTTTTGTTATACATTGACGAACATGGACGTCTGCAATCTAGGTAATTTGACAAACATGATGATTTTGATTTCCCAATCGTGACCTTTCCCTTTCTCAGAAGCAATATACATGCCCGTACTTCCCCAGCATAGTGAGTTTAAATTTTACAATTAATTTTTTACTGTAGAGCTTGTAGTTCATACAGTGACTTTGTGGAAGGAGCAAAAGCACTGTCACAAAGACTGCTGAGTCAGGGCTTTGTTCAACCTTTAGATGGCCGTCACTACGACATTATAGACAAAAAGAAATGTCGGTGTCATTAATGAAAACTGTCATTTTCAGCTAGATTTAGTCTTCCCGAATTTGACATCACCTTTTCTGACTTTACCCTGGAATGAACAATTGACTGTGACGGGTACTGTATACAGAGAAGGCCATGCTTACCCTTCCGGAGCACCTGATGGCACTCTTTGAGAGTTCACACTTTTAGTGTCTTAGTTTTTATTTTTGTATTTGTAGTGTTTGCGTTTTTTGGTTGTGTAGCGTCTTTGATCTTACTTTTGCCTTGTCTCCGGACTTTGATTTATATAATCTTGTTCATTCGGTATTCTACTGCCGTTGTTTTCTAACCCTTATACGAAACCAATTAAAATGAATGGTACGTGTTACTTCCCTAACCCCAATACAGTTCAATGGTAATAATTTGAGGAGTTTATGAAAATAATTATAATAATAAACATTAACAAGAATAAATCAGTGGTATAAGCATCACTAAAGAAGCCAAACCCAAAATGTAAAAGTATGATATACAAGTCTACACCAAAATCAAAAGCACCGACACTTTGAACTCCCACAAAACCAATTGTGACATCAGGTTCTCAGGAGTGGTAAGCATGTCCTGCTCCGCCAGTGACACCCGTCACGCTATCGGTGGATCAATCCAGGGTCAAGTCAAGTCCGTGAAGACGTGTAATCTGGCTGAAAATATCCATTTCATATACACTGATACGTGATATCTTTCAGTGGTGCCCTGGTGACGGTCTTAGAATTCTGTACACGTGTTTCAAGAAGTAACCTCTCATAAGCAGCATTTATAAAGCTAATAACATTCTCGACAGTAACTAATCAGCTGTCAAATGTGCATTTCATACGCTGGATATGTAGCTATATTGCTGCTTAGAAAAGAAAAGTTCAGAAATGGAAAGCTAGAATCATCCTTTTTGTCATATAGCTTAGATTTCAAAAGTACATCTTCGTCAATGTTCAACAAAATATCTTATTTGGTACGAAACTGAGGTATGTGCGTTAGTAGTCTCTTTAATTTAAAGTTCATTGGTTCAGAACGGTTGTAAATATTCTTTAAATTTTAGGTTATTTAGAGACACTACATCGTCAATCTAGCAATACATACCCCTGTCCAGAACAGAACTTCATTTTGCACAGAACTTTGTCAAGGTACTATAATTTGTAAAAACCTTGGCCAAAATCTAATATCAAGATGAATGACTATCACGATGTGGGAAATTTATATACATATACATTAGGAGTGGTGGGCTATGAAGTGTTCATTTGTTGCAACTTGATTTGTCCAATGCGTTGGAACATGTACATGCTACTTTTCTCCAATTAAAACAAAACGAAAAAAAAACCCTTCCCCAACAATAAATAAAAACACAAAACAAAGTTTAAAAAAATGCATTTCAATCTATATGTAATTTATTTGTTATGTTCGTATGAAAACAAAAAGGTAAAATTAAAATATGAAAAGACACAAAATTCAAAAAATTACAAAAAGTACTTAAAATAATTAAAACAATTTGTGCGATGTTGCCTTGGTTGGTAGGCTTCCGACGATATGATTAAGTTTCACTCCACTAACCAGAGAATTATTTAATGTATGCCACTATTTAAATGGTCAATTTTTGGCGTAATTGTCAGATATAGGACTAATAAAGTCTTGGTTTCATATGACTAAAAAAAACTATATAGTATGACGTTTATTTTATGCTAATCTCAAAGGTCAAAAGTTCAAGGTCATTTCACAAACTGTTTATGCAGAGTGCAAGTCATTTTTTGGACCCCGCATATGAATTCACAAACTGTGAATAGCTTTATGTAGAATGTGGTCAAATTGTCATCAATAGTTTATAAATATGTTATTGTAGACATGTATAACCATTTATTAAGGATGTATTCTCCTGAGAGGTCAAAATTTTCCTGCATCAAGTTTTTCCCGAAACCTACATTTTTATAATTTGAAAAAAAATCATTTTTGAAGAGAAAACCTTATGTTCGTGTGCATTTTTTCGTACCATTTGAAACCCCTATTTTTGACGATTTTGTGCAAATTTCATCAATTGTGGCCTATTTTTTGGCTATTTTTGGCTAAAATATTGATTTCTAGCGTCAAGTTTTCTCTCAAAGTTTCCAGATTGTTAGATCTCATGAGTCTGAAGAAATATCATTAATAAAAAACATGGGTCCGTGATGATATAAGAAAGTTTTGTGAGAAACTGCTGCTTTTTTGGTCAAATTCAAGACTTCTTAAAATCCGTAAAAATTTAGATTTTTCAAAATTCCCATTTACTACACAGTCAAAACTCAACATTTTTGGTTTAAATAGTTGGATAACTATATCTTGAAAACTTAGAAAAGAAATTATATGAATAAGATGAGTACTTTTCTTGAAAATTTATTTTTATTACTCCTACTCCAAAATCGGCTTAATTCTGACATAGATCAATGGTCAAATTTGGTCAAAAATTAGAATTTTCCATTTCTCGAAAACTACTGGTCGTATGTACTTAATTTTTAGATACAATTTTGCAGGGTCATTATATAATATATTTCAATAAAAACTGTCACCCATAATGCAAGTTTCAATAATTATTCATAAACGAGATTTGAATGAGACTGAAACCTCAGGAGAATACATCCTTAAGTTGATTTTTAAACTTCATGTAGAAATTAATGACCGAAAAGTGACTGGAATGAGTTAACCAGAATTTTCAAAGTTTGACCTTGACCTTAATTCAAAATCGTGACCACTTCCAAACTTGACGAACGGTGAAAACGGATAGAGAATAAAATGACCTTTTGAATGAGTATAATATAGCCTGATGTTAGGTGGGTTGATTAAAACCCTCAACTAGACGCCTTTTAGAATTTCCTTGCTCCACTTTATATTCTCCTTTAGATTTTGATTTTATTTCATAGTTTTATTTCGTTGTACTCCATGTACGACAGCTACACAAACATTCTCACTCTGTCTATTTCATATGATATTCAGCTGTCTCGCAACATATATTGTTATGTTAGTTTTGACTTCTAACACTGCAGAGAACAAATATATACTAAACTAAGGTATTATCCCCTTTAATATACTGTAGATAGAGATAGATTTATACCCTAAAACATAAGTTCCTATTTAGCAAGCGATATTTTCAAGTTATTTATAGAAGAGCATACGTGCAGGTATAAGTTTTCTGCATCACTTACATATGTAGGTATGCAATGACTAAGCATGATATATGCCATCTTTTGAGAACTCTAGATACATGATCATAGTGTCGAATTTTGGCCCGAAAAAACGATTTTATCTGCATTATCTAGGTTTAACAAAAGTTTGTTCAAAACTAAGGAGATCTCTGTCCTTAGCTGATTTTGGTTTTACTATTTAGATTATCTTGGTAATTGGTTCTCTATCAATCTTCACGAATATTTCGGTATAAGGATTTCCAATATTTTGATTTTATCTTCACTGAAGAGACATTAGTTGTCGAAAATCCAAATAAAAAGCAACTTCGGTATTTTGTAATTTAATATTTGTAATTTCCAGTTGTTATTTTGACCAGCTTTCCATAGTCACCCTATGTTATAATTTTATTATGCCAAGTTTCCTTGCGATTGACTGCATTAGTGCCCTGCGGCTGTTTTTAATTTATGATTGTCTATCTGAGTCTTTTGTCGGTCAACAGATGACAGCTATTGCAAGAAGACTTTGCCAATTGATTTATGACATCCCACATCTATGAAAAAAGGAAAGATACATAGATCCAGCATGGTCGACATTTAGAATTGAATTCCGCCCTAACGGGGGTTGTATCGAACTTACTGAGGCATGAGCAAAGCCTCATGGTGATTTGAAGATGAAGAACATCAATAAAAGTATTGTTCAATTGCTTAGCTTTACCTTATATTGGAAGAGACTTCGTCTCATAAACATTTGTACCATATCCTTTCCATGCTTAATATATACAGATTAAAAATTCAATATGAGGTCACAAAGTATATCTAATGTGAAAGTCTGTATAATTATTGCTAGCTCTCGCGTAGCGAATCAACTGTTAAATATACCCGGCGTAAGCAGGAGAAATAGGAATATTACAGTTCTTGTAAGGGAAATTTATAATTTTGAAATTTAAATTGTCCGTTTTGACATAAGTTTCAGTCAAGAAATAACCGTTTTCTTTTAAAACATTGAATATCATTAAAAACAGATACATTGTAGAATTAATCAATGGAATAACGCTTTAAGTGTTGTTCTTCATGATGAAGCCAATATGAGGTCTTTATAAATAAGCTTTGCTCATAACTCAAAGTAAGCCAAAGACGGTCCTAGAACCGGGTAAAGCGGAATTCATTGATAAATAATAAACAATGATACACCCATGTATCATTTCTTTCATGAAACATAAGAATAACTAGTAAAGTGTTCTTACAACTGCTGTCTTCCGTTGCCTGACTTGAGGTATTACAACATATAAACAACCACAGGGCACTCATTGAGTCAATCGCAAGAAACTTGGCATTGAATAATAGTGAGATGTGGACACTATAAACACGTGGTCAGAATAACATTTGGATATTACAAAACGGAAAATGCAAAATCTGAAGTATCATAGTATACCTATAACTAAATACCGAAGTTAGTGTGAATTTATTTTCTGCATATGCGCATATCGACAACTTATGTCTCTTCAGTGCAGATAAAATATAAACGTTTGAAACATCATAAACTCAAGATGTTTCAAAACTGATCAATATGATCTAAATGTAAAGCCAAAATCAACAAAGGACAAAGCTTTGCATGAAGGACATACTTCTTAGTTTTCAACAAAAATTACAAAAATTTAGATATTACAAGGTTGCAAATAGAATCGACTTTCGAGTCAGCACCGAAGTACTGACTACTGGGCTGATTTTCCTCTATCAGATTTGTCTTTACTACCGGAGTTGACATGCTCACCACGGCGGGTGTCTTATAAGAAGCAGGAGATGCTTACTCTACCGGGACACCTGATCTCACCCATGGTTTTAATTGGGTTCGTGTTGTTCATTTGTATGTGTGTCCATTCTTTTGTCCCGTACTCAAGTGGTGTCCTTGTTTCTTAGTGTTTCCGATGTTGCCTTTGTCCATGGATTGTTCGTTCTTTGACTGATGGTTCGCTTCTCACTTAATTTTTGATGTTCTACTGAGCAACAATAATTTTCACAGTTGTTTTGATTAGAAGAGATATTTTATAATTTTATGATTGATAAGTCTCAAAGACAAGTTATGTTTTGGAATCCTACCTAACTACCATATAACCTTGAATTGAAGTAAAATAACTTAAAAAATGTCAAAACAAATTATACCATGGTTATATAACTACTGTATTCTGTGTCAAAGAGATAGGGACCATTGTCGTTTCCAATAGTCATAAATGGCGAATGAAAGAATATGGAATAAATGCACATGAGACAAAGTCTCCACAAATATATGGTAAAAACAAGCAAAGGAACAACGCTTTTATCTTGTTCTTCATCTTGAAGTCACCATGAGGCCTTCAACAATGCGCTTTGCTCATAATTAATAGTAAGTTCAAGTCGGCCCCTAGCACCGGTTTGAGTGGAATTCTTTGCTAATTGTCGAAGAACGCTACATCCATGTCTTCACTGGTCATGGCTGTTGGATTGTCAACAAACATTAATTAAACTGGCAAAGTGCTATTAAAATCAATGTCATCCTTTGCTATTACAATCAATGTCATCCTTTGCCCGACAAAAGCACAAGTGTCTCAAGCTAGTGGATGATTACAACAAATAGACAAACACAGGGCACTCATTAAGTTGAATGTTAGAAAACTTGGCACTATAAATAGTGAGATATGGTGATAAGAATTACATTTCAAAATTACAGAATAAAATGCCAAAATTTGAAAGTATGAAAAGTATATCCATATGAGAAATTCTCTCATGAACAAGTACACCATAACTGAAATATGAAGAGAACATACATCTCTCGCACGGGGAATCTTTTTACGGACTCCACACTGCAGGAGAGACAAACCCCAGTCGTAAATGATGACTGAAAGGATATGGAGTAAATGCACATGAGACAAAGTCTCCACTCTAGTCTCCAAAGTCCCATAACTCTAGTTGCACAAAAGTTAGACATTGTTCGCTTGGATTGTTCGCTTTTAGATTGACGGTTCGGTTCTCACTTACTTTGACAAGTCTCCTTACTGGTGTAGCAATCGCATTGAATTCAATTGGAGATGTGGATGTAGCGTTGATCGACATCTAGCAATTAGTTCCATTCAAACCGGTGCTAGGGGCGTCTTGAACTTACCATGAGGTAGAAGTAAAGCTCATTGGGGAAGACCTCATAGTGACTTCAAGATGAAGAACAACAATAAGAACGTCGTTTCATTGCTTGGTTTTACCATAGAATAAAAAAGATAACAGGAAACACCTATAATGGCCGAAAAACATAGTCACATGCCATAAAGTAACAAGGAACTGCACAAAGGAAAAACTCACAATAAAATTACAAAAGACAAACGTTAACAAAGATAGGAACTCGGGACAGCCGGACTTTGTACCGGCACTAGCAAAAGCCAGTGGTAGGATTAAACCGGTTTATGGGTACCGAAACCCATGTATTTGTAAAGACTTTTATGCGTTTACTCTATATCCTTTTACTGTATATGTGAACCACGTGAATCATATTAAGTCAGAAAGATAACAATAATGGTGTAAAAAAAGAGTGATGAATTTTTTCATACCGAATCAGGAATACATGTATTTATTATCATTAAATGTTATCAACCACCTACTTCATGAACAATTGTTAAAAGTAAAATTTACGAAGAACAAATGTTTAAACTTGAAACACAAATTCTCAGCTTTAACATGTTTTTCGGTTAATGGACTTCTAAATGTTTTGGTTTTGATCTGCACTGATGAGGCATAAGTTGTCGAAATGCGCATATGCAGAAAATAAATTGACGGTAACTTCGGTATTTTGTTCTTCATTATGGTATTGTATACGTGCATTTATAATACAAGAGACTGGAAACTCTACTATCATCATCGCAAACATGAAAAGATCAAAAACTACATTTGATTCACTCCTCGTAATCGGTTATAGATATTCGTTAAATATATTCCTTCCAAAATGTAGTGAATAAAACATGAAACAAGACAGTGACAGATAAAGCAAAGGCTTCCCATAAATATGTGTAGAGTAACAATGATATACTTAATGGACTTTGAAACTAATACACTATTGTAAAGGATACAAAAAACTGGAAATAAACATGATTTGTTGAACATATACAGAGATACGGAGTTATTACTTATATTTTATAGAACTATCAAAAGTAGGAGTTTGATGATTTGCTTCTTTATATGAAGTTTTAACCATTATATTGAGAAACTAATCTACTGTAACTTCGATATTTTGAAATTCATTTATTTCTGGTTATTTAGGAAAAAACAATGCAGAAACTAAATTTACAGATATCTTCGGCATTTTGTTTTTCATTTATTTTTTGCTATTTAGGTAGGAATAGGAAAGAAACAAATTTACAGATAACTTCGGCATTTTGTTATTCATTTATTTCTTGCTATTTCAGAAGGAACACGGCAGAACTAAATTAGCAGAAAACTTCGGTATTTTGTTATTTAGTTAGCAAAGTTTATCTCTTAGTTTTCACATTATTCATCATGGCTTATACGGTTGACTTCCTGGTATCATGCAATTAGTAAAAAAGATAACAATGTAAATATAAAAATATTAATTCGTTGAATTATCCGGATAATACTGCTGACAAATGATATTTCCCGATTAATATCAACTATTAAAATTTGCATGTGTAATAACTACAGAAGTTTTGACCTGCAAATTTAGCTTTCGTATGAGCAGAAAAATACAACATGAAACACTGATTTATTAAAGCTATTACAATCATTTTTATCTGAACTAGATAAAATAAAAAAAAATGATGGCTCATACAAAATACAAAATGCAATAGAAGAAGAAGAATGAGCAGGACTAAACAAAAGTAAAAAAAATAACATGATACCGAAGTCACTCTTAATTTAGTTTCTGCATATGCGCATTTCGACAACTTATTTCTCATTAGTGCAGATCTGATCAAAATATTTGGAAAAACATAAACCGAGACATTTGTTAAAGCTAATAGAGAACAAATTTCAAATAGGATGATCATTTAATAACTTATTTAACTTTCGTTCACTTTATTTCATCTATACGCTGTATTTGCTTTTGGTAATAAATTATTATCAAGTCTCCCAAACGAAGTTTTGGGGAGACTTATTGTTTTTGCTCCGTTTCTTTTTATGTCGCCCAGACAAAGTCGGGGCGACATATTGTTTTTCCTATTGTCTTCACTATTAGCATTCTTTCTTTCTTTATTATTCCAGCCAAAAGTTTGTCCGGTCAATTACTCAGTGATGTATGATCACAAGATCATGAAACTTGACATAAAGTTGGATCACCATATGAAGATGTGCGTTTTAATATTTTTATTTTCAAAATGGCCACCATTTCGAAGATGGCCGCAATAATACGTCAAAATTTCAACTTTGTCGGATTTCAACGAAATTTGATTTCGAGGTAGATTTTGACGCTGCGAACAGGATGGACACATCGAATTTGGCTGCCAGAGGCGACATCATCTATTGCTCGCAATAGACCTTATCCGGCCTATCATTATCAGGATTTACAAGGCTACTTTTAAATGCGTCACAGTATAGATAACGTCACGTCATAGAGCATACAACGTCATGGAGTTGGTCACATCGGGCGGACATGTTTGTGACGTATATATACGTAGGGCGGACAAACAACAACTAGTGGATCTGAATACCAGAATTCGGATATGGTCTATTGCAAATCTAGTTTTTATTATTATTCTTCTTCCGTTTTTCGCCATGACTTTGTCCATCCAATTTCTCGGACAACAGTGATCTGATCTTAACCAAACATCACATGAAGATGGAACCCCATCCCAAGATATGCATTTGAGTCATGGAATTTTCAAAATAGCCGCCGTCGCCATGGAAACAGAAAAAAGGCGGGAAAATCACCCTGTTTTTGTGTGGCTAATTCTCAGATGGTAGAAGCTAGAGTATTGAAACTTGGTGGGAAGTTGGAGCAGCATCTGACGTTTGGGATTTTGTACTCAGAATTTTCCAAAATTGCACCGGTTGCCATGGGAACTGAAAAAAAGAGGGAGAACTGAAAGTATTCAGAATTTGCTGAAATTTAATAGGAAGATTGTCTAACATGTGTAGAATTGGTTTCTTGTCTCCAAGACTTCAAAATGGCAACCGTTGCCATAGAAACGGTAAAAATGGCGGGAAAACCAAATTGCTCAGAATTGGATTAAATTTTACAGAAAGGTTGCCTAACATGTTTAATATTTGGTTCCGGCGCCCAAGACTGCAAAATGGCGACTGTTGCCATGTAAACTGTAAAAAAGCGGGAAAATCAAAATTGCTCAGAATTAATGAAATTTGACAGGAAAATTGTTTAGAATCTCTGGATCTCATCTTAAGCCTTTGAATTCCGATTTGGGAGTTCGTTTGGGAGACTTCTTGTGTTTGCATCCAAACACAATTAATACTAGTTATTATTATTATCAGTGAATACAAACCAATATGAAAAATATAGGGAACCATTGACTTCAAAAGTTAGAAGTAATACCAAAATTGGCATTAGAGAAAGTTTTGTACCCGGGAGATACTCTTAGTCAATTCTCAGATATGATGTCCATATTACTAGTACAAGTAACTAGCTTATCGCCTACTCCTAATGTCTATACCACTTTACTACAATAAAAATTGGACATTCTATCTAATGTCTCTTTAATTCCACAACACACAACAATCAATATTGTGAATTGAATCTTTTATCTCTCTTTAACGTTCTTTTACTTAAGTCAAACTTCCAAAATTCAAAAAGACCCTTCTAAACAGCATTTAGGGGATACATTTAACAATACATATAAATATTTGGATGATATTTTGGCTTTAAATAATCCTGAATTTTCTAAATTTACAGACGAAATTTATCCTGCCGAACTTACTCTAAAGAAATCCAATAGTAGCAGTGATCATACACCTTGTCTTGATCTTGATAAATCAATGAACCAAGGAAAGTTAAACACTAAAGTTATGACAAAAGAGATGATTTCTATTTCCCTATAATAATTTCCCCCATTTCGACGACGATGTTCCATTAGCCCCGTCTTACGGGGTCTACATTTCACAATATGCACGCGTGTGTAGTGACGTTTCTGACTTCAACGACCGAAATCTTTGTCTAACTGAAAAACCTCTGCATCAAGGGTTTAGATATCATAAATAATGGTTTAGATATCATAAATTGATAAAAAACATTCTCTAAATTTGATTATAGATACATTGACTTCATAAGGAAATTTGGTTTTACATGCAGGCTCTTATACAACAGGACATTTCACATCGAAACTTCTATGGAAATATTATTTATAAAGCACATATATTCAAAAATTGTCCTTCCAAACTTATTAATCCATTGAACAAACTTATTCATAAAGGATATAAATACAGCATTGTTGTTAAATCCTTACTTCTGTTTTTTGTTGGCAAAGATATCGATCATCTCTTAAATGCTTTACACCATAACTAAATATAAACAATTTTTCATATTGGCAGTATTTGGCATTGCACAATATCATATTCTTCTTTCATGATGATGTTGTTATGCGAAATCTATTTCGAAGTATTTCAATTGAAGTTTCATATGTAAGAATGCTTGATATCATAGTCAACGGAAATTATGTCCTTAGCTAGCTGTCAGTAACTGCGAGCATTTGTCCTGACAGTACCTGTGTGTATTGTCTTCAGTACTCGTCTCGATAAGTTGGACTTTATTCTAGTTTGCTTTTTACTGTCTTTTTGTATATTTATTTTTTAGTCATTCACCACACATAGGGAGGGGTTTGAATACAAGAAAACGAGTCTAACCCAACCGCAATTTTTGCGCCTGTCCCTAGTCAGGAATATGTTGTCATTGCCTTGTGCTTGTCTTCTTATAAAATTTTAAGTTCTTGATATTAGGGTTATTGGTTGCGGTTTGTTTCCATTTATTTATTCATTTGTTAAAACCTTTTTAGGCCATTTAGGGCTTGAAATATGGTGTGAGGTAACGCACTGTGTTGAAGACCGTAGGATGACCCGTATATGCTTTGTTTTGGGTCTTTTTTACCTGGAGACTTGACATTAACCCCATTTAGTTTCTTTTTCATATTAAATGTTTGGCATAATAAACTTTTGGTTAATATCTATCGAGTGTAAAAACAAAGTACACAGTACAATAGAGAATGGATGTAATTATAGAATTACCGACCAGAACAAAGTACACAGTACAATAGAGAATGGATGTAATTATAGAATTACCGACCAGAACAAA
>MJUU01003691.1:0-12132 GCA_002080025.1 Modiolus philippinarum | reverse complement strand
TAACTTGACTATAAAATGACGGGGGTGCGTCTTTAGGTTCAAAACCCCTACCCGAAATTATCCAGGTCAGGCCAAATTTGAGACCCGAGTTTATCCAAAAAACTAAAATAATGACCTGAATTTATCCAAAGGGGATGTGCTAATCAAAAGATTAATGCCTAATTTAATGTAGCAAATCACTTAATCCTTTCACTTTGTTTAAATTGGCCAGGAAAACAAAATTTGATACCCGAAATCTCCAAACAACAAGAAATTAAACCCGAAATCTCCAGAAATTGCTTAAATATAGACCCGAAATCTCCAAAGTCTTTCAGGAAATTCTACCCCGAATTTGCCGCACGTCCCGTACCTATACATATAGAAGTTACCCCCCGAGCCTACATACTACGGGACTGTTGCAAGGATTCTCAACGTGAACGGTAGTGTATTTTTGTATGTAATAAGCGATGTGTTTTATTTGCATCATGTCCAATAAATATAACGGGTAAAGGTGTGCATTAACCTTTAACACATAGGTTCATTTTCAAAATACATTTGTATTTCTAACATCTTGCTTCTTACTTCTAACTTCTAACTTCTTACTTCTAACTTTCCGGATTACAACACTGACTTCGGTATTAATATTGTCAATGTTCGGACTGAGGTTTCATTATATTATTGCTCTAGTTTATGACTAATTGCAAAAGCAATAAAAATTGATTGATGGATCGAATGGCGTTTAACGTCTTAATTTCAAGATTTCAGCCAAAATCAAAGACGAGAACAAGTTTATCAAGACATCAGTCAGCCTCGCAACCCGTTAACCTACATCAGCTTTGAAGTAGCGACATCAATATCCACTTGGAAACCAAATTTCATTGAAATCGGACAATGTTGAATTTTCCCGCCTTTCTTGGCGGCCATTTAGGAAATGATGGTCAACGAACAATTTTCAACACCGGTTTTGAAGTCGCAACATCAATATCTATTTGGAAACCATATTTTATTGAAATCGGATAGAGTTGAATTTTCCCCCTTTCTTGGCGGCCCATTTTGAAAATGGCGGTCAACGAACAATTTTCAACACCAGTTTTGAAGTAACCACAGCATGGCAAACATTTTATCAATCTATACTTAACCTTCACCTTCTATAGTTTTGGAAATAAAAGATGAAAAATATGAAAATTTTGAAAATTATGTGAAAAAAGAGCAATAACTCCTATAAGTGTTTTTGGATTCTCTTCAAAATTTCAGGATAGGTAGATCTTGATATGCTGAACATTTTTGCAATTAAAAATTGACCTCTATCTGTTATAGTTTTTCAAATAAAAAAATAAAAATAATTAAAATTTTGAAAATTTTACGGTAAAAAGCGCAACAACTCCAAGACGGGTTGTTGAATATTCTTCAAAATTGCAGGGCAGGTAGATCTTGCAATGCTGATCATTTTTACTAGTCAGATTTTTGATATCTGTAACGGTTGTTGAGTTATTTGCAAAATACAGCAATTTACCCCATGTACTATTTTTAGTAACAGCAGCCATGTTATTTGATCTTCGGACTAATCGAACACAATTTTAAAACTGCATACCCTGGTGATGATTCAGGCCAAGTTTGGTTACAATTCGCCCAGCAGTTTCAGAGGAGAAGATTTTTGAAATTGTTGACGGACGGACGACAGACGGACGACGGACGCTACTTGGCCCTTTAGGCCAGGTGAGCTAAAAAAATAACCTAAAGGGCCTTTTCGTCAAACGAGTGGGACATCAATGACCAAAACTTATTAAAGCCTTCCTTTTGTGCCACGGAACATTGTGCTAAAGATTCATAATGATTGAAAAACTGGAACTATAGTTTTTGACCAAAAACAAAAGTGTCTACAGACAACGACGACAACTACAACAACAACGACGACGACGACAACTACAACAACAACGACGACGACGACAACGACGACGCCGACGACTACAGTGCCCTGCCATTATACGACCGCAAAAACTTTTGCGATCGTATAAAAAGTGCAACTTATAAATTGTTGTAGGGTTATTTCCTTTCCTACAAAAATTTTCATTTTCATTTCATTTTCATCCAAAAATGCAAGATTTAGAACAGATAAATAGTAGATTTGAAAACATAAGTACTTTAAAAACTTTGAAACGTTTAAAGTGTAATTTTAAATCTTGAAAGTTTACAATCGTTATTTAACAAAGCCTGCAAATTAATTTTCATTAATCACCCTTTTCTATTAGTATTTTGTCTTCAGATTAAGTTTCCTCAAATACTTTTCTGTATGAAATTCAGCAAAATTGCTAAATCTATTTTGTCTGTAAGTAGTTTGCACCATCACCGACGAGTAAAGGGTCTGTTGTGTAATTGACATAGTCATACATGTGTTAAAACTTCAAACAATTTACTAACTGTTTATTGCAAGTGTTACGGTTTTAGATTATTTTCTGTGTTTTTAATGATTTCATATGCACTATTTTTAGAGTTTGGTCTTTAAATTAAAATCGACGAATATGACGATTCCTATTTTTAAATGGTTAACTTTCCACTTGCAGTAATGATAAATATTTTCACCCTGTCAAATGAAATAGTTACAACAAACGTGACAATATGTAATCTTCGTAGCTCACTCATATTTCATGAATGATATAAAAGTCATATATTATACAAATGGATGAATGGATGTAGTTCCTCGCACTGAGGAGCATATTGCAGTTTATGAACGGGTCTCTCACTCACAAAATAATATATGGGCCGAAGCGAAGTTGAGTTCCATATATTATTTTTGGAGCAAGAGACCCGTCTATAAACTGTTATTTTGCCCGAAGTGACATGAACTACTCGATTAATTTTCATCTTTTTGAAAGCATGGACCCTCTTCCTTTTATAGTTTAAGGAGTGTTTTAATTCTTTTTGTTTTTTTTTATTATTCGAAAATATTGAAGCAGTATACATGGAATGTCTTCGTCTTTGATATTTATTTCTAAGAGATTTAGAAGCATGGCAAAACGGTATTCGTATGCTATGAACTCCAAACTCTAAATGGAAATGGCAAAATGCTAATGGCTCAATTTTTTTCAAATATTACAGTCATGTAGTTAAATGACCTTTTCGACAAATTATGTTTCATTAATCAGTTCTTAAAACATTCGAACATTTCGAAGACCACAAATGAAAAAAAAAATGGTTAAAGCCATTTCCCCCAATCCTTGTTAAAGAAAACTCAATATCGTTATGACTATATATTGGAGACATAGGACACAATAGTAACGTATACCACCCACTGTAATTCTACAGTGACGTCATTGACGTTACATGAAGTAGTTTTAAAGTCAAGATATTCAGTAAAATATACCAAATGCTGCCTTTAATTTCGGATAGTATACTAACCTCGAGTGCTATACTTACTTCGCGTGGTAATCTAGTATACCATCAATTGCAGGCAGTATGTGTATAGCATATTTTTAGTGGACGACCATTTGATTTTCAAGGGGAGAAGCGGGGTGGGGGTGGGGGCTTGGGCGATTTTGTAAATGAATAATCTTGGTTCCAGTCAAATGAAATATTCTAATCCTACTTTTCATGAAAATAAATAATTAAATTTTGATCTGAAGGAAAATAAATAATTTGATGTGTCATTTGGTGAAAATAAACGATATGTTCGAGATTGCTAGATGGACATGTAAGTAAATATTTTTGAAGGCAAAATCACCCAAGCCCCACCTCACCTCTGAAAATTAAATTGTCGTCCCCTCATATATGATCTCTTGACGGGTTAAAGAAGTCATTTCAATACCAGTATATACTGTGTCTAAAACAAAACAATTCAGATATGCGATATCCTTGGGATTTATCCATTCAAACAAGTTTATATTTGCACATGAATCATTCCTTCTTGGGCATAGCCCAATTCAAAATGCAGAAAATATATTATGTACATTTATTCAACTTCCAATTTTATTTTTAGTATATTTTAGGCATATAAGCAGCTAATAGAAAGTGAAGTAGAAAATCTTTAGATAAAAGTTTACTGCCTAAATGTTGACGTGTTAAATATAAAAAAAAAATCCTTTGAAAGGTTTTCAATTTTTTGTTCATTTTGTCCTAATGTAAAAGGGGAAATTTTCGTGAAGGGTTTATTTTCGGACACATAATTCGCGAACATTTTCCCCCGTGTAAAAATGAATCAAAAGCGCCAAATTTAAAAAACACAAAAATGACCTATTTTTCAGTATGAGAAATTCTATTTACAGATTTTCTTAGACTTATACTCCCTTAAATCCAAATAAAGCAGAAAAAATCGATTTAGTTTAATTTTCCGTCTTTTTTGTCATTAAAAAAAACCTGATTACTAGTAATTTACATTCACTTGTTTAGAGTTCGATGTTCAATACAAAAACAAAGTTGACACATATCATTATGATTTCACAATCGTAAACCACCCACTCAAAGGAATGGTCAATGTTTTCACTTTGTGGTGTTGCGAAACCAAACGAGTATAACTAATTAATTATGTGGACAATGCGTGACAACAAATAATCTTACTTTTATATCTTGAATGATATAATATTGATATAATAAAGAACTCGCTCGAAAACCGAGTTAATTAATTTCATAGTAAAAAAGCAATCTTGTTCTACTCCTAATTATTTTCAGTTTGAGTGCAATGGTGTCGATTCTATCTTTGAACTGAATACAATTACCCAGTGACACCAATATATCAACAATATATGGATTGATAAACAAGTAAATGTGCCAGGGTGGTTTTAGGTGCATGAATATACTGTACCTTTATATGTTGATATTTTTTTGAAACTTATGTTTTATTATATCTTGTCTGAGAATAGATGATATCTGCAGTAGTGCTACGTTTTCCTGCCACTCTTCCTAGGATCTTGATTTTTATTTTCAGTGTCATTAAGGTTCTGTTTGTCTGCAGTAGCAGTTTGTTCGGCAGCAGTATCTTCAGATTTACTAGAAAGTAACCTGTATACTCCAAAAGGAGAAAAGCGTCCACCTCAAAAATCCTGTATTCCAACTACAGTTTTAATTTTTTTTCATTTTTCATTTTGAACGTATTTTATTCATTCAAGAAAAGGATTGGACAACAGGCAATGACTAAACAAGCCCTCTCCTATAATACATGCAAAAGGTATACAAATTTAGATATAAACAAAAAAATTTATACAAGCAGGAAATTTACAAACATGAACGCTAGTGAGACTCCTCATTGAGGTATCGAGAAATCAGGTAATCAATTACAATCAACTAAAGTTTTGCGATATTCTCGGAATGTTTATCTTCATTCTGTATGAAAAATGTTTTCAACACCTAGATTCCATATCTTCCCAGGGAATATACATAGATTTCACAAGAGGAATAGCGCCCTCCCCAATTTCGACTCCGGTGATCAAGCTACATATTTGCAACCGTCACAGTCCTAGATATGTTAATCTTCACTTTGTATTGTAGAGGTTTCTAGATTTGGTGGTGTGCTGGATTCCACATCTCCCGATGGTATCTTCATACAAATTTCGGATTTCCTTGACTTTGTTATACTGGTGTCGGCATTTGTTTAGCAATTGATAGCAGGGCTTGATTTCGCTGCTGTCGGTTTTGATTAGTAAGGCGGTAGAAAACCGCCATGTACAACTTGTTCTGAGAGCAGAAATTTTTGACGAATAAATAATTGTAAGCCAGTTAATTACCTCCGCGATAATATCATTCATTCTAAAAAGCATCAAATGATAAAAGACAATGTTCAAATGAATTTAAACAAATATTGATGCATTTACAATATAGTCATATGTATACAGGAGACTAACTTTCTATTACATCCTGTTACATTCTCCTCTGCCCCTAAAATTACGTCCTTGTCATTTAAGTGGAAGAAGAATGGACACAATGATTTCTAAATAAAGAAAAAAAAATAATACATATCATCAGTTCCACATGTAAAAAGCTGCAAGAGTGCCGGAGTAACATTGGCACAATAAGCTGTGACCGTTCCCATCCCTATTACTGACTGCAAATAATCGACTCTTTTCTCCCCTCTCTGCTTTAACATGCCCCGTGATCTTGCATACTCGTTCAGGTATACTGGTTTTCGTCGTGTCCTGCGTTACCCCCGAGTTACCTGGTGCTCTATATTATCACTGTCACTGTCATCAAGACTTTGGGCTTCTGCAGAAAAATTTTTTTCAACAGCAGTATCAGAATATACCAGGGTTTAATGCTCCTGAATCGTCCTAAATAGGAAGAGCGGATTCCTCACCAATAGACTTCTGTCGTCCATCTACATTTGTGCGATCGTCATCGACATTGTCTTTGCTATGTGTATTTTTCTCTGTATGGAAGAGGTAGGATTCTTAATTCCACATCTCCCAAAGGTATAAACATGTAAATATAGATCCCTAAAAACTCTGCACTACTATATATTTCACGAAAGGATATGAAGTAAATGAACATGAGATCATAAGACATATGTTAACTCAAACTACAATAATTTTAATGAGATGTATGGCCATTTCGGAAATTTATTCATCATCAGCAGCACTAGAACCCAAACAAAAGAAATCCATAATTTAAGAAAAAAATGTTTAAAATGCTTAAAACCAAACGAAATCCAAATAATCAGTAATATCAAATATAGCTGATGGAGGGAGTTAATCCTTCGGTTTTAGAATTTACATAAATTTAGATAATAGTAATTGAACAAAGTGTATA
Source organism: Modiolus philippinarum (assembly GCA_002080025.1). Taxonomy (NCBI): domain Eukaryota; kingdom Metazoa; phylum Mollusca; class Bivalvia; order Mytilida; family Modiolidae; genus Modiolus; species Modiolus philippinarum. Next base: position 5,421 of record MJUU01003691.1, on the reverse strand, counting down.
CATGAGATATTATCTCATGTACAAGTACACCATATCTAAGAAAAATAAAGGGCATACATCTCTACCATGGGGAATTGTTTTAATCTTTTCATCTGTAGCAACATCAATAGCAGAACCTGATTTCCTTGTTCTCGCTCATCACATTTTCACAAAGACAACTTGTAGTGCATCCTTATATGGCCTGTAAGTCTCGTCATGTGACACACGAGAATCCACGATAAACAGGCAATTCAAAAACGTTCCCCGCCAAAACATGACGTTTGAGTATTATGACGTTCAAATTTTTGTTTATAACGTCATTCTTCTTTGTTTAAAATGTAACTTCCGGGTACAATTTTTGATCCCGGAAGTTCCAAAATTGTACGAGACTTACAGGTCTTATTGGTGCTGATTACTTGAGGTTTTATACTGGCTTACAAATATGCAAATAAATAGAATCAAATACAGCTCGACATTTTCTGCTCTCACCACAAATCGTTCATGGCGGGTATCTATCATCTGACCAATCGAGACCGATGATTAAAAACTATAACCCGATTACAGATAGATAGTATAGACGTATATGAAAGTAAAGCTCAAAAGATGAATTTGATAGAATAGAGGTCCAATGGCAGGAAAACTATACCTTTATAAACGATTATTCATTCTTAAACAAAAAATAATAAAATATAATGTTCAAATAGATATCAACAAATAAAAGTTCAAGTATGTCATGTATCTTAAAATACCCTGTCACATATTACACGTGCAAACTCTCAAAAATAATAAATGATTACATATGACATCATAATGCATGAAATGATAATGAATTACAATGTGACTTCTGGACAAAATACAGGAAATGTTGATAGATATGAAAAAAGAGTCTGTCGAGTGCCTTTATCGGTCATCTGGGCCATAGCTGACATATACAGTTTAAATTAACCTAAATAATAAAGAATCTCAATTTCAAATATGTTTTAATGTTATTTGCTTCAAATTGAACTACATTTCTTGATGGCAACCATTTGGATATGGTGAAGAATTACTTGTATAATGTACTTTATGTAATGTAACCTATTAATGACTTTCATAGACCAGTATGGTTCCCATTGGCAAGGTTGTTTCAGAGGAGAAGATCTTTGAATATGTTTTCCATTAGGTTCTATGTTAAAGAAAGCTCCCAAATTTTTGCCATCTAGGATTATTTCAGACTTGATGGACAAATGTTTCAAAAGGGACCAATCAAAGAATGGGTGCATCTGGCTTTGTTGTTTCAGAGAGGTCTTTGAATGCTTTCCCATGGAGTCCAGTGTTAAACAATGTTCCTCCATGGCAGCCATCTTGGATATGATGCCTTATGGCAGCCATCTTGGATATGATGCCGACTTGTCGGACACAATTTTCAAAGGCCAAGTAAGGACTTTTGTGACCAAAGCTGTTTCCAATCGGTTCAGTATTTTTTTAGAATGAGATCTCAGTAAATGCTTTCCCATAGGGTCAAATATTAAACTAAGTGCCCCGCTGGTGGCAATCTTGGAATGTGTTGTAACAATTGACCTTGCTCAATAATGTAGTCCTTAACATGCTAATATTTTTTTTATTTTTATTGACCTCTATCTCACTTTTTTTAAATATAAGAGAAAAAAGGTCTAAAATTTGACAAATCCTATATGGGCATTAAGATTTTCTTCAAAATATCAATATGAGTAGATCTCGACAAACCAAACATTTTTGCAATTCAAACTTAACCTCTATCTCAAACTGTTTTTGAAACATAACATAAGAAAAATGTATAAAATCCCGCGTGTCGAAGGCCTCATTGTGAATTCAAGATAAAAGAACAACAAATAAAGCGATGTCCCATTACTTGCTTTACCGTTTATTTGTGATTTTGTCTAATGTGCATTTACTCCAATCATTGCATATCAACGGGGTCAGTAGATAACATCTTTTCACCAATCAATATACTAGAGATATGATAATTATAATACAAAAAATACCAAAGTTGCATAAAAACAGTAAATTTCGTTATGCTGTACACGTGTTTTAAGGAGTAACCTTTCATCAGCAGCATTATAATCAAATAATATGGAAAGCCATAATCCAAAGGTAGTCGAAAAAGAAGTACTCATATCGAAATAGGAGGCCAAATCCAGTACCAAGGACATCTACCGAGTGCCATACACGGAATGAAGCCTCATATTTTTAAGTGGTTAGAATTTTGATAAAGGCAGTAACTGTCTATAAAACGCAAGGTAAAACTTTCATATCTGACAAGTCTGACTATTGGGCTGTTGAATACCCCCGGGGATCTCTGGTCCACCAGCAGTGGCATCGGCCAAACGGTTCGAAATACAAAAAAAAAAAAAAAAAATACCAAAGTTACATAAAACAGTAAAGGGGTATGTTCAACAAACATAAAATTCGGCCCCAAAAATAATCTACTTTGAGTTAATTAGAATATTGGGGAATTTTTGTTGTTGAATGTTTGCCGATTCTGAAAACATGAGGTTATATTAAGTTCTTGCATAAATATGGCAAAAACTGACAATGGAAATAACCAAAAACATGTAAAATGTGAAACTTTTTTTATAAAAAACGGGCGATTTGAGGATATATTTCTTTGAGGGAAACATAGAGCACAGGCTTCGACAACCTTGATAATTAAACGACGAAAGCATTTTGTAATAATATGACTTGTATTGGAATATGTAGTTTGTCGACGCATGTGCTCTATATTTCCGGACACCATTTTCATTCGTAAATGCCGAAATTTTACAAGAATTTCAAGAAAATTGTATACAACCTATACTTTGTGACGTCATAATGACGCGAATATGACGTAACAGCTATTTAATGCCTTATATTTTTTATCGTTCATTATTCCAAATTTCAAATATGCACATAAACGTTTTCTGCGGCAAGGTTGAGATTTTCACAAAATAACGGGGCCGGAAAGCGGTGTTACCGAATCTACCCCTTAGTTATACTGTACACGTGTTGCAAGGAGTAACCTCTCATCAGCAGCATTATACAATGTAATCAAATAATATGGAAAGCCATAATCCAAAAGTAGTCGAAAAAGAAGTACACATTACCAAACATATCGAAATAGGAGGCCAAATCCAGTACCAAAGACATCTACTATTTTAATGCGAGGTTATGTACAAATATTACTTAAGATAGAATTTGTCAACAAATGTAAATTAACTTAAAACTTCTAAAGAACATTTCATTTCATTCAAATAACTAAATTCCGAATTTACTGTGAATTTATTTTCTGCATATGCGCATTTCGACAACTTATGTTTCTTCAGTGCAGATAAAATCTAAACGTTTGGAAGACCATAAAATCAAATATGTTAAAAAGCTTATAGAGAAGACAGAGAACAAATACCCAATATGATCTAAATGTAACGCCATGTAAATTCAAATATCTTCATCTGTTTCAAATTACAGTTCAGATTATCATTTATTTTAAAGCATATAGAGATGGAAACATTAATATTTGTTTTATTTCAAATGCACATGAGGGGTTTATCCACAACGACAGAGTCCTATTAACACTTAGTAATATTACTTTGAAGCAAGCATGTTTTTAAGTTCTATCTACGTATACCTCATTACCGAACTTATTGTAAATTTAGTTTCTGCATATGTTGATTTCGATATTATATGTCTTGTCAGTGAAGATAAAATCTAAACATTTGAAAAAACAATAAACTCAATGATTTTAAAAAATTGATAGATAATAAATAATCAATATGATCTAAATGGGGAGCAAGAATCAGCTGAGGACATAAGATTTGCGTGAGGGAAATGCTCCTTAGTTATAAGCAATTTACACAATCTAAGATATTCCAAATTTCTGAATAAAATCTGCTTTGGGGTCAGCGTAAAAGAAGTGACTTAAAAATTACAGCTAATTAATTTAATGGCTATATAAGCATAGTATCTATTAAGTTCGAAGAAAGCATAAACAGGTATAGAGTTTTACTTTTTTTATTATTTTCCGTCATTTCTGTGATATTATTTTTTTTTCATTTCAGATTCACTTTAAATGACAAAAAGATATCAATTTCCAAGTGGTGAATTGACCACTCACAGTAATAGTCCATGTCTTCACCTTGTCGTATCTTCAAGTCCAAATAGGTATTACCAATTAATCATTTGAACAATACGCGTCAAAATATAATCTTACTTATACAACTGGAATGATGTAATATGGAAAATATAGTAAAATAATATATAAATAACCTTTTTGTGTTAAAGAACTCACTTGAACACTTGAAAATCCAGGCTAATCAATTTCAAAGCTAACAAGCAATCTAGATGTACTCTAGATTATTTTAATTTTTAGTGCTGTATATGGATACGGTGTAGATGCCTTATTTTCCCTGAATATAACTACCCAGTGACATAATAATGGATCGATAAGTACATAACCGGAGCGATCTATCTCTAACCCTGAATGAATACACATGACAACATAAAAACAAAATAACAATTGCAGCCATCATACAACAAAAAAGGAGCATAAAGGAATAAATCTGAAAATTAAAAAAAAAAGAAAGAAAAAAAAAGAAATGAAAAAAAAAAGAAAGTAACTATATTCAAATACCGGTAATTCACAAAATGTTAGCAATGAAAGGCAATAACATCACTCATCACGACGTTATATTTTTTGTTACATTTATTTGTTATTTATTTGTTATTTATATAAAAATAACAGGGTCTTGGCAATCACAACTTGGGCCTAACAAGCAGGACTAGTGAAGCAAGTGACAACAGAAAAGAAGAAGCTAATGGAATGACAACATTGGAAACATAAGAAACAAACACGCCAAAGAAGAAAAATGGGGGCATATACAATACACTTTCAGATGATAAACACAGACCAAATTAATACCATGGTTAAGATCAGAAGCACAGGTAGAGTAATGGCCATGTCACACTATAACGTTCTAGTCAACGTGTGCCGACGTTCGCGATTTTTTTGTGAGAATGTTGTCACACGTCGAAGAAATTGAAGAAATTCTCTTGTTAGACGCATCCATAATGTCAGGTTAACGACCTACGACTCAAGGAAAACTCTGCAACGCTCATAAAACATATAACAGCGTATGACGACGTTTCAAAGGCGTCTTACTAGCGTATTTGACGTATAGCGAGCGCATCCATTACGTCTACCAGCACTCAGAGAACGTCTATATAGCGTTTTGACAATCTTTCGTCAGATTGGTTGGAAATTCTTCACCCACGGTCATTTGCAAAAGTAGAAATGCATGGAAATGTCACAGAGAATACGACGGATTTGCAGGTGGGATAGGTCCCCAAAAATCACATTTTTTTTTTCAAAAAAATATGTCAGTCTGATGCTGAAATAAAGCTGCTATTTACATTCCTTTGGAATTCCTTCTTGCTTTTTATACATTATTT
>MJUU01003689.1:63842-87579 GCA_002080025.1 Modiolus philippinarum | reverse complement strand
AAAAAAAAAAAAAAAACACGATAAAAGCATAGATCTAAAATTATACAATATATATTAAAGACACGTCATCAGACTAAGTGGCATACCATACCATAGGTCTTTGCAGCACATCATGAATCTTAGTTTTTTATATTGATTCATTGTTTTTAAGAGGATAAATAAAAGATAATAGGGACACAAGACGCACAAATGGGCAAAAATTATTATCAACATTATCAATATTTTAACTATTTATATATCATTCAGTCGAGGTCATTTACAAGTACAAGTAATTTTTTAAAGTTAAATTTATACACAAACCTTTAGATATTTTGCCATCGTAGATTCTCACTCAGTAGTGGTGTAAATGAGTGTAACACTCAATTAAATCAATCCAAATGTCCAATTTACTATTATGATCTGTATATTTATGCCATATGTGCAAAGTCCTTCCTGTTTATATACTCAATGCAATAAATTTACACATTGCTAAATATGAATTATCTATTGAATGTCGTTACTCAAGCGATATAATTACTAATACTATCAAATACGTGATCACCTATATTGTTAATTTAAAATGATTATCTACTATGTTTGATTTATTTTCTTGATATTCTCTGGTACTACACCGTTAAACATATAAGTGAAACTAATCGATTCCTTTGTGAAAACATGTCAAAGAGAAGACACATTTTTAGGGGTTTAAAATGAAGCCAGACAATGCAACATATAACGTTAACTTTAGATATATTGCGCCGTAAATTATAAATGAAACCATGAATAAAGGTACAAAACAAGATAAAGCTTTAATTCTAATGCACTTATGTTTATAACGCTAATTTTGAATTGATGGTGTCGAAATTTTCAGGGGGTAAAATCTACGGTTTACCGCCGGAACAAATAGCAACGTATAATGGTGCAGACGCATATAAAACTTTCTGTAATCTTAAAATGGAGTTAATACAGTAGGGTGCAGACCTAACATCTGGCCAGGCTAATTTGAACCAGTCATAAAAAGCTCTTCTAAGTAAACTTAGGACCGTTTTCAAGTTAACTTAGACTAGTCATAGAGCAGTCACGAAAGCTACTATAAGTTAACTTTGGAACTCTTCTAGAGCCCTGTCTGCTCTGACCTGTTCTGGTCATAGAGCCCTGACTGCTCTGACCTGTCATAGAGCCTTGACTGCTTTAATGTTACAGCAATGACAACGTTCAACATTAATTCCCAAATTAGCGCTCATAGTGTGCACTCGTCGTGTAAAGCGTGTGCCTGTATTGTTTGAAGTACATAAAACATGAAGACAATACACACATGTACTGTCCGGACAAATGCTCGCAGTTACTGACAGCTAGCTAAGGACATAATTGCTGCTGACTATGATATCAAGCCTTCTTACATATGAAATTTCAATTGAAATATTACTAAATAGATTTGGTATAACAACATCATCAATTATGAAAGAAGAACGTGATATTGTGCAATGCCAAATACTGCCAATATGAAAAATTGTTTTAATTTAGTTATGGTGTAAAGCATTTAGGAGATGATCAATATTTTTGCCAACAAAAAGTAAAACGCGTGTTACGCGATGTTGACTTTGCGACGTCTCGTGTGACCTGCTGTCACATGATTTATAATTTGAGAAGCATGTTTGCTTAAGACTAATCAGTAGACTTTGTTCTTCTTTTCACATAACCATGAATTACGAGGGCAAAAATCAATATCGACGGCCTGACAGCGCTAAGTCATTGTCAACGTTGATTTTTGATTGAATCGGGCATCGAAATGAGACATTGTTTTCCACATTTTACAATGGCAAACTTTTAACCTAATTAAGTGTCCCAATTATTGACATCAAAAAATTTAAATCATCCATCAGTTAACGGCGAACTCTGTCATCGGACGAAAACTACCATTCCGGATTTTCTTCGTATCCGTTTCGGAATGGATTCAAAAATGGAAAGAAACAAATGCGTTTTGGCGTCGAATACATTAATACGTTAAAATAAAAACTTTAAATGGCGAACTACAAAAATAATAACAAATTTACTGCGTATCGTTTCTTTTGTTGAGTAGTATATTCTAGGCTAAATCACAGCAAGTTGAAGTATTGCGGGCATTGATATAATATCGAATGAAAACAATCTGCCTTTTGTTATATATTTTAGGTTAAATTACAGCAAGTTGAAGTATTGCGGGCACCTCTATATTATCGAATGAAGAAAAACTATTTTTTCTTATATATTTTAGGTTAAATTACAGCAAGTTGAAGATTTGCGGGCATCGATATAATATAGAATGAAGAAAATCTGTTTTTTCTTATAAATTTTAAGTTAAATTACAGAAAGTTGAAGTTTTGCGGACCTTGATATAATATCGAATAAAGAAAGTCTGCCTTTTGTTATATTTTAGGTTAAATAACAGCAAGTTAGAGTATTCCCGGCATCAATATAATATCGAATGAAGAAAATCTGTTTTTTCTTATACATTTTAGATTAAAATACAGAAAGCTGAAGTATTGTGGGCATCGATATAATATAGAATGAAGAAATTTACTTGTTTATATATTTTAGGTTAAATTACAGAAAGTTGAAGTATTGCGGGCATCGATATAATATCGAATGAAGAAAAACTGCCTTTTGTTATATATTTTAGGTTAAATTACAGCAAGTTGAAGTTTTGAGTTCATCGTTATAATATCGAACGAAGAAAAGCTGCCTTTTGTTATATATTTTTTAGGTTAAATTACAGCAAGTTGAAGTATTTCGTTAACGATATAACATGGAATGAAGAAAATCTGCATTTTCTTATCCATTGTGAATTAAATTCCAGAAAAGTTGAAATATTGCGGGCAGCGATATAATATCGAATGAAGAAAATCTGCTCTTTCTTATATATTTTAGGTTTAACTACAGAAAGTTGTAGTATTGCGGCGATCGATATCATATCGATTGAAAATGACGGAAATTTACAGTATTACAATATTCGAATACATAAAAGTGACTCTTTTCTTATAGTAACGTTCTGATATGGTTACGGCAAAATTGAAGAAAATTGCAGTCAACGTGTGAATAAAAAAAAGTTCGTCGTGTGAATCGAGTGCGTGTGGTAGGGAATGTGGGACGTATTCATCGCTGTATTAAATTTTTAGTATTTATAGTTCTTGTATTGTATTGTTTTTGAGCGATACGACTCAGGCGCGGATCCAGACAATTAGAAAAAAGGGGAGTTCCTATATGAATTGTAAGGGGAATTCGCTGAGCAGAGTGAGGCGCGAAAATTTTTAGGGTATTTTCTTACTAAAACATCAGGATATTCATTAAAAAATACACGATTGTCTAGAAAAAGAGGGGATTCTAATCCCAGGATCCCCCTTGGATCCGCAAATGCGACTAATCAGAGCAGTCAGGATTCTGTGACAGGTTAGAGCGGTCAGAGCTCTATAACTGGTCAAAACAGTCAGGGCTTTATGACTGGTCAGAGCAGTCAGGATTCTATGTCTGCTCCAAGTTAACTTCAAGTTAACTTAGGACTGTTCTCATGACTGCTCCCCAAAATAATTTAGACGGGAGGTTATGTCTGCACCCTACTGTAGGTTCTTTTTCAGGATTTGCATTATAATAGAGATAACAAACTGTATTTTAGTATCTTCGGGGGGGATTAATCTAAGTTTTTGCTGTCGCAAACCAACAGTAGAATCTATGATTCACCCCCCCCCCCCCCCNATATCCTAAAATACAGTATGTTTATCTATTAAATCTTGAAAAATCAACTTACAAAAATAAGAGTGAACATTTATCATATGGGATCAGACAAAACATTGGTCTTAAAGGAAATATTCAAGTGAACTTTTGAAGAAACATTGTGGCGCTTATAGCAGAATAAAATAGGTATTCTAGCTTCAGAGGTAATAGGGGTTCATATTACATGTCTTTATCATGTATCACCTTTAGACTAAGTGGATATAAAACAAAACTTTAGAAAATGGACCCGTATTCCCAAATTAAATAATAATATCAAATAATGAATGGATATAATGACATGCACATCAGACAAGGTATCAAGAAAAACATCTTGAACCAAAACAACATGAAACAACACTTATACTGTAGTTCTTCATCTTGAAGTCTCCCTTTAGCCTTGAAAAATGTTCTTACCTGATAGTAAGTTCAAGACGCCCCATTAACTGAAACAAAAATAATAATTTGAACGTGTTAAGACGGAAATAGGTGTGTTCTGTCATTGCCCACACTTTAATTCTTAAATTAAACATAGAAACATAATAGGATCAGTGAGGGTTTCTTTGCAGTTTTGTAAGAGCGCAAGCCATACTAAATGACATTTTTGAAGTACAGTTTACAAAGTCTGTAAATAATGTTATTTATCTCTGGATAAATGTTTCGTAATGACAGAAAGTGCATATGCACACCAGTACTCGCTACAAGATTCCAGAGTATTTTGACGGTTTTAGCTTTCTTATCAAATGTTTTCTGCATTTGGTTAAATTGTGCACATGCATTGCACTATAAACGTAAAGTTGTGAAAGTTCCTCTGTAACAACTGTTTAGATAAAAACAGATTTTGAAATACTGTTTCTAAGATGAAACTTTAATTTCGAAATAGGGGCTGATATCCTGATAAGTCAATATGACAACTGTGACTGTTATTTGAAAAAAAATTGCCAAAAAGAACCTAAGAAAATAGTCAGAAAAAAAAATAATAATAAAACACAAATAAAAAAAAAAACAAACAAACAACCCCCCCCCCCCAAAAAAAAAATAAGGAAGGGAAATAAAAAATAAAAAACAAAAAATAAAAGAAAAAAAAAGCAGAACATTAAGGATTGGTGATGATACATAAGTACTGTTGAAATAGTAAGATTTTGAAAACTGTAAAGATGTGTATTCTTGCCATTTGTCCTTTAATAGCAATTTTTTTTGTGGAATGCACAAATAACGGTCAATAATTGCTATGTTGAAACTAACCTTGCAAAAGTGCAAAGAAAAAGTTCAGAGAACTTGTTAATAGATTTGAACTTCAAATGGCTAATTATATTAGGAGAGAGCTGCGCATAATAAATAAAGACATACTTAAAGTATATTTTAAAACAACCCAGTAGAAACAATAACCACCTTTAACATCAATGAAGATCAAATAATTTGAATAAGGACTGATATCTTTGCGTCCGTTTTTTTTTTTTGAATTGGAAAGAGCAAAAAAACGACCGTCAAAAATTATACATAGAAACAAAAATTCATTAAATTTAAAAGTCCCAAAGTTGCATAAATGAACAGTAAATTTAGAGTTATGCTGTACACGTGTTTCAAGGAGTAACCTCTTATCAGCAGCATTAGAATCAAATATTATGAAAAGCCATAATCAAAAAATTGTAAACAAATAAGTACTCATTACCAAAAATATCGAAATAGGAAGTCAAGTCCATTGCTAAGGACATCCATCGAGTGTCATACACCGAATGAAGCAGTAGAATTTTTAAGGGTTAGAATTTTGATTAAACAGCGAATTTCTATAAATCGCTAGGTAAATTTTCATATCAGACAAGTCTGACTATTGGACTGTTGAATACCCTCGGGGACCTATGGTCAACCAGCAGTGGCATCGGTCCAATCGTTTCAAAATACAAAAGTACCAAAGTTGCATAAATGAATAGAAAATTTAGAGTTATGCTGTAAATTAAAATCAGATAAAAAATGTCTGTTTAAGGTAAGTTGAGCGGTATTTGCTTCCTCAGCCCCATTACAGGGAAATTGTAATAGGCGTAAAATGTGTAAAATCATAAGCAATGATGTTTTTCAAGTGCACAATATATTGATGTCGGACAAAAAAAGTGAGTAAATAAAATGAAAATAGCAATCAGATGAAAACTATTTTTATTTGTTCAAATGACATGCGATTTTTTTTCTGTGAATCAGGACAAATTGAACACATAAAATTAACTCAGCAAGCAATTTCTTTATTCCAAGGACTTTGACAAAAAATATTCTTTTCCCCACTGAATCGGTCACTCTTGAATAGTTATTTTTGAATACACATAATGAAAGAAGAAATCCATCAAAATCTGAGATATAGTGAAGTTTACAAGGATATACCGAGTGTATCTTTTTGTTGTTCCTAATTCAAAAACGGGAAGGACCGCGTTGCACATCAATAACATTTTATTCAAAAAAAAAAAAAAAAAAAAAAAAAAAAAAATGGTTACGTTTGATAAATATCCGTTTACCAAATGTAATGATTTTCTAGACGAAAGTGGTGCCGATCCCTACACAATACGACATATAATACATTTTTTGTAATACGACTGCAAGAATATTGAATATTTCTCGGCTTTCCCCTATTTCTCTTCTTAAAGTGTTAATTTAGGACCATCACAGTATATTTACTGTCGTTTCAAATAAAATAAAGCCCTTTTTATCTAAGCAAGTATATAAGCAGCGAGTTATTTGAATCATTTGACAACTTGATAAATATCACGGTGCATATTCAAAACGCATCATTTCGGATCAAATTGGCGTTACTGGATACTTCCAGACTCAGTAACGAATCATTTCAGATAGTTATAGACACAAACTCATATAAAGACATCTTTTGGAGAAGATGACTGGCATTTGTTCCAGATATGATCACATAGCGGAATGTCTAAACAATTCAGCTTCAAAGAAATCAAAAGCAAAGTAAAAATAAATGCTTCTTAAACAGCGAAAAATACAAATATAAAGGTCAACAAAACGTGGAACTTTGAAAAGTCAGTCTATATTGTCACATATATAAAGTGTCTGTGGCTTATCGACTCTGTTAACGTATTATAATAATATACTACATTCTGGAAAGTAAACACAATTTCAGGGTCGTTTGTGATCATGTCTTCGCTCCATCAAAAAATATTGACAACGCACCATTTTCGATCTATACATTTTTGACAGCGATTCCTTCGGATAGATGTGGCAACGATTGATTTCAGAGCTTGCAAACTGAAAAATATTTTTTCTATGTCTATGCAATAAACATTACTTTCTCATTTTCAAAAGCTTTATCATACGGCTCCGAAATCAAAATGGAAAGTGGAAAACTAATGTTTTGCCGTAAATGTAGAAAATATATTGACACGAACTACTCCAATACATCCCCGAATAATTTGGTGACAATAATTGTATTATTGGAGACAATATTTCAAATGCATTTAATAAATTCAAAACTTTTATTATCTGATTATTCTTAAATCCTTTGAAATGCGCATATGCAGAAATGCGCATATCCAGAAATTAAATTAACAGTAACTTCGGTATTTAGTTATTTGTTACCACTGGGTCGATGCCAGTGCTGGTGGACTGTTAGTCCCCGAGGGTATTCACCAGCCCAGTAGTCAGTACTTCGGTGCTGACCCGAAAGCCGATTGTTTTTGAAACCTTTCAATATCTAATTTTTTGTAAATTTTGTTGAAAACTAAGGAGTATCTCCCTCATGCAAAGCTCTGTCCTTAGCTGATTTTGACTTTACATTTAGATCAAATTGGTTATATGTTCTCTATCAGTTTTCAAACATTTTTGAGTTTCTGGTCTTCCAAACGTTTAGATTTTATCTGCACTGAAGAGACATAAGTTGTCGAAATGCGCATATGCAGAAATTAAATTAACAGTAACTTCGGTATTTAGTTATTTGTTACCACTGGGTCGATGCCACTGCTGGTGGACTGTTAGTCCCCGAGGGTATTCACCAGCCCAGTAGTCAGTACTTCGGTGCTGACCCGAAAGCCGAATGTTTTTGAAACCTTTCAATATCTAATTTTTTGTAAATTTTGTTGAAAACTAAGGAGTATCTCCCTCATGCAAAGCTCTGTCCTTAGCTGATATGACTTTACATTTAGATAAAATTGGCTATATGTTCTCTATCAGTTTTCTAACATTTTTGAGTTTATGGTCTTCCAAACGTTTAGATTTTATCTGCACTGAAGAGACATAAGTTGTCGAAATGCGCATATGCAGAAATTAAATTCACAGTAACTTCGGTATTTAGTTATTTGTTACCACTGGGTCGATGCCACTGCTGGTGGACTGTTAGTCCCCGAGGGTATTCACCAGCCCAGTAGTCAGTACTTCGGTGCTGACCCGAAAGCCGATTGTTTTTGAAACCTTTCAATATCTAATTTTTTGTAAATTTTGTTGAAAACTAAGGAGTATCTCCCTCATGCAAAGCTCTGTCCTTAGCTGATTTTGACTTTACATTTAGATCAAATTGGTTAGATGTTCTCTATCAGTTTTCAAACATTTTTGAGTTTCTGGTCTTCGAAACGTTTAGATTTTATCTGCACTGAAGAGACATAAGTTGTCGAAATGCGCGTATGCAGAAATTAAATTAACAGTTACTTCGGTATTTAGTTATTTGTTACCACTGGGTCGATGCCACTGCTGGTGGACTGTTAGTCCCCGAGGGTATTCACCAGCCCAGTAGTCAGTACTTCGGTGCTGACCCGAAAGCCGATTGTTTTTGAAACCTTTCAATATCTAATTTTTTGTAAATTTTGTTGAAAACTAAGGAGTATCTCCCTCATGCAAAGCTCTGTCCTTAGCTGATTTTGACTTTACATTTAGATCAAATTGGTTATATGTTCTCTATCAGTTTTCAAACATTTTTAAGTTTATGGTCTTCCAAACGTTTAGATTTTATCTGCACTGAAGAGACATAAGTTGTCGAAATGCGCATATGCAGAAATTAAATTAACAGTAACTTCGGTATTTAGTTATTTGAAAGAACAAATTTTGAAAACCGAATTCAATTTTCAATTAATAGGAAAATTGACTATTGATTAGTAAAAGAATTTGTAAGATCTTAAGGATTTTTGTTGATGGTTCGAAATTTCTTAGCTACATTGATGCGCTGATTGACAAATTGGCGTGGCCTAAGAGACTTTTTGCCAATATTTTTTTCGTATTCGGGGAGTTAGTAACCCGAAAATCCAGTCGTTATATTCCAAAAAAGGCGGGATAATTAAACATTGTCCAATTTCAATGAAATTTGGTTTCCAAATAGGTATTGATGTTGCAACTTCAAAAAAGATGTTGAAAATTATTTGTTGACTGCAATTTACAAAATTGCCTACAAAAAAGGCGGGAAAATTCAACATTAACTGATTTCAATTAAATTGGGTATCCAAGTGGATATTGATGTCACCACTTCAAAACCGGTGTTGAAATTTGTTTGTTGACTGCCATTTTCAAATGGCTTCCAAAAGAGGCAAGGAAATTCAATGTTGTCTGATTTCAAGGAAATTTGGTTTCCAAATAGGCATTGATGTCGAAACTTTAAAACTTATGTTGACAATTTTCAAAATGGTTGCCGAAGAAGGCTAGAAATTTCAACATTGTCCTATGTCAATGAAATTTGGTTCCAAATAGATATTGATGTTGCAACTTCAAAACCGATGTTGAAAATTGTTTGTTGAGTGCCATTTACAAAATGATATATCTGTTTCAAAACTGGGGACGAAAGTGTTCCTTAACAAGAGCGTATTTAGCTCACCTGGCTATGCCAGGATGAGCTATTGCCATCACTTGGCGTCCGTCGTCCGTCGTTAGCTATCTTTCAAAAATCTTCTTCAATGAAACCACTGGGTCAAATGGAACCAAACTTTCACTGAATCATCACTAGGGTATCTAGTTTCAATTTGTAATTTTGTATGTCTTAGGTCAAACAACATGGCTGCCGTTACTAAAAATAGAACATAGGGGTAAATTACACTTTTTTGGCAAATTACTCAAAAACCGCTACAGATATAAAAAATCTGACTGCGTAAAAATTATCAAAATGAGAATATCTACCCATGCTGAAATTTTGAAGAAAATCTGATGACCTGTCTAAGAGTTATTGCCCCCTTTCCGTAAAATTTTCAAAATTTTTATGTTTTTTTTATTTTTTAATTAAAAAAACTATAACAGATAGAGGTTAAGTTTAAATAGCAAAAATGTTCCGCATGTTAAAATCTACCCACATGGATTTTTTAAAGAAAATCCAAGTCCCTATATATGAGTTGTGGTCCTTTATTTGTCAAATTTTTCGTGATTTTTTTTTCTTTTTTTCCTATATTTCAAAAACGCTCTTAAACAGAGGTCAAGTTTAAATTGCAAAAATGTTTGGCAAGTTAAGGACTATATTTTATTGAACACATTCAAGTTTTCCGACCGCTTCCAAGATGGCCGCCAGCGGGGAAGTTAGTTTACCATTTGACTTAATGGGAAAATTCATACAAAGAACTTCTTGAGAACCAGTGAATGGATTTGAACCAAACTGGGCATGAATGATGCTTATGAGGTGCTGACTAAGTGTTGTTACTTTGGTGCTGATGTGGCATCTGACATGCCGCCAGCAATGATCTTAATTTTAACATTGGACCCTATGGGAAAATGCATACAAAGAACTTCTACTTTAGAACCACTAAATGGATTTGAACCAAACTTGGCATGAATGATGTTTATGAGGTGCTGACCAAGTGCTATTACTTTGGTGCCAATCTGTCATCTTACATGACCGACAGCATTGGACCCTATGGGAAATGCACATAAAGATCTTCTACAGCACTGCTGAATGGATTTAAATCTAATGCCTGTCAGGTGCTGACCAAGTGTCACAAGCTGTGAACTTAATTTAACAAAAGATCTTCTTCTAGAGAACTGCTTAATAGATTTAATCCAAACTTTGCTTATGAGAAGCTGATCAAGTGTTGTTACTTCAGTTCTGATCCATCATCCAACATGGCTGCCAGCAATGAATTGGACCCTAAGGGGAAATACATACAAAGATATCATGGAAACCATTGAATGGATTCAATTTAAACAAAGCATAAATGAAACTTGTGCAATTTTGACCAAGCTTGTGACTTTGGTGCTGATCCGTCTTCCGACATGGCCACCAGTAGCAAAACTTAGTTTATCATTGGACCCAGTGGGAATTGCATAAAAAGATCTTCTTCTCTAAAACTGCTTGAACAATTTCAGTAGAATTTTGATATGATAGTCCTTATGTGACCCTCTTCAAAGTGTTATGTTTAATAGCTGCCAGCAGGGAACATAGATTAACATCGGCCTCGCTTAAGTTTGGAAACGGCATTCAAAAACCTTCTCTGAAACTGCTTGAACAATTTTAATTAAATTTTATAAAAAAGTTTCTGTTTTTTATGTACATACACACCAAAGATGGACCATCAATTGGGAATAAAGTGCTGCAGAACCCAGGTGATACAGGCTCTTGAGAGCCTATTGCTTGTAAAAAAAAGCCCAACAAAGGTAAATAGTACAACTTGATTAGACTTTAAATACTGTTCACGATATTGGTGGTGTTCGAGGTAATAAAGGTTGAGAGACTGATGATCAACTGTATAACTTACAATGTTACCACGATTGTGGCAACTGAAAGCAATGTGAGCGATACAAGCTCCTGGGAGCCTCTAGTAAGATATTATTTTATAATAATGAAATATTATCTCATAATAATGAGATAAAAAGTAATAATTTTGAGATGTTATCTCATAATGATGAGATATTTGTTCATAGTTATGAGATAATATTTCGTAATAATGAGATAATTATCTCAAATTTATGAAATACTTATCTCATAAATTTGACGTTTTTACTCATAATTATGAGAAACTTTCTCGTAATTATGAAACAATAATATCTCAAAATTAAGAAAAAAATATCTCATAATTATGAGATGTTAGCTCATTATTTGGAAATAATTTCGCATAATTATGAGTAATATCTCATTATTACGAAACTTTATCTCATAGTTATGAACAAATATCTCATCGTTACATTGTATGAGATAATATCTCATAATTAAGAAATTATATATCATAATTATGAACGCCACGATATAGCTGAAATATTGCTGAAGTTGGCATTAAACAACAATCAATCGATCAATCATAATTATGAAATGAGTGATCATTTGTAGAATCAAATATTCTAAACAAACAAGTTCATCCTTCATTTAATTTTAATACGGCTCCATTAAAATTTACCGTCGAAGCACTACGAATTTTGTTTGGGGGAAAAAACAGGTTCAGATGTAGACTGATCCTTGAAATGAGACGAGTTAAATGAGTGACAGCAACTAGGATCAAATATCTGAAACAAAACTACAGCTGTCGCCGAATTAGAACCAGTCATGCTAACGCGCTCACCTAACCCTGTATCAATAATACAAGTGCAAAATTTAGTTTTGTGAACACTCTATAGGTATGGACACACTACAAGTATGGACATAATGATATTTCCTCCCATTTTCTAAAAATATACAAAGGCGAATAATCTCCCTTTCATAATTTCGAGCAGCAACCATATCTCCATGTGTGAAGCCCAAACATTATTTCTGTGGGTGGTAGGCAACCTTTCTGAAAGTTTCATCCACCTTGAGATACTTTTAATTTTCTCAGGTTTTTCAGTTTTCATTGCAAGGGCAGCCATTTGGAAACTTTTGAACCAAAAAATTCAGTTCTATTGATGCAAAGCAATTTTCCAGTTTTAGGTAAAGTTTATTTTCATACCTTTATTCAGTGTCCATGGCAATGACGGCCATTTTGAAAATTCTGAGCCCAAAAATCATTCCTTTGAGTGCTAGGTAAGTTCCATCCGATTTGAGGCACTTTTTCCGGCTTTTTCCAGTTTCCTCTTAAAAATTAAAAGATTTGTGTGTGTGTGTGTGTGTGTGTGGGTGTGTGTGTGTACTCAAGTACTCATTACCAAAAATATCGAAATAGGAAGCCATATCCAGTGCTAAGGACACCCATCGAGTGCCATACACGGAATGAAGCATTAGTATTTTTAAGGGCTTGAAATTTTGATTAAACAGTGAATTTCAATAAATTGCTAGGTAAATTTTCAGACAAGTCTGACTATTGGACTGGTGAATACCTTCGGGGACCTCTGTTCCACCAGCAGTGGCATCGGTCCAATGGTTTTAAAATACAAAAGTACCAAAGTTGCATAAATGAACAGTAAATTTAGAGTTATGATGTACACGTGTTTCAAGGAGTAACCACTCATCAGCAGCGTTAGAATCAAATGATATAAAAAGCCATAATCAAAAAATTGTAAACAAATAAGTTCTAATTACCAAAATATCGAAATAGGAAGCCAAGTCCAGTGCTAAGGACATCCATCGAGTGCCATACACCGAATGAAGCAGTGTAATTTTTAAGGGTTAGAATTTTGATTAAACAGCGAATTTCTATAAATCGCTAGGTAAATTTTCATATCAGACAAGTCTGACTATTGGACTGTTGAATACCCTCGGGGACCTCTGGTCAACCAGCAGTGGCATCGGTCCAATGGTTTCAAAATACAAAAGTACCAAAGTTGCATAAATGAATAGTAAATTTAGAGTTATGCTGTTAATTAAGATCAGATAAAAAATGTCTGTTTAATGTAAGTTGTGTGATATTTGCTTCCTCAGCCCTATTACAGGGGAATTGTAATAGGCGTAAAATGTGTAAAATCATAAGCAATGACGTTTTTTAAGTGCACAATATATTGATGTCGGACAAAAAAAAAATAAGTGAGTAAATAAAATGAATATTGTGAAAATAGCAATCAGGTGAAAACTATTTTTATTTGTTCAAATGACATGCGATTTTCTGTGAATCAGGACAAATTGAACACATAAAATGAACTCAGCAAGCAATCTCTTTATTCCAAGGACTTTGACAAAAAATATTCTTTTCCCCAATGAATCTGTCACTCTTGAATAGTTATTTTTGAATACATAATGAAAGAAGAAATCCATCAAAATCTGAGATATAGTGAAGTTTACATGGATATACCGAGTGTATCTCTTTGCTGTTCTTATTCAAAAACAGGAAGGACCGCGATCCACATCAATAACTTCAACGCATTTTATTCAAAAAAAAAAAAAAAAAAAAAAAAAAAAAAAAAAAAAAAACTTGTTACGTTTGATAAATATCCGTTTACCAAATGTAATGATTTTCTAGGCGAAAGTGGTGCCGATCCCTACACAATAAGACATATAATACATTTTTTTCTAATACGACTGCAAGAATATTGAATATTTCTCTATAAAAAATAGTGAAATGTGATGTTATAAAAACCTCTTTAAGATATCATGGGCTTTCCCCTATTTCTCTTCTTAAAGTGTTAATTTAGGACCGTCACAGTATATTTACTGTCGTTTCAGATAAAATAAAGCCTTTTTTATCTAAGCAAGTATATAAGCAGCGAGTTATTTGAATCATTTGACAACTTGATAAATATCACGGTGCATATTCAAAACGCATCATTTCGGATCAAATTGGCGTTACTGGATACTTCCAGACTCAGTAACGAATCATTTCAGATAGTAATAGACACATACTCATATAAAAACATCTTTTGGAGAAGATGACAGGTATTTGTTCCAGATATGATCACATAGCGGAATGTCTAAACAATTCAGCTTCAAAGAAATCAAAAGCAAAGTAAAAATAAATGCTTCTTAAACGGCGAAAAATACAAATATGAAGGTCAACAAAATGTGGAACTTTGAAAAGTCAGTCTATATTGTCACATATATAAAGAGTTTGTGGTTTATCGACTCTGCTAACGTATTATAATAATATACTACATTCTGGAAAGTAAACACAATTTCAGGGTCGTTTGTGATCATGTTTTGCTCCATCAAAGAATATTAACAACGCACCATTTTCGATCTATACATTTTTGACAACGATTCCTTCGGATAGATGTGGCAACGATTCATTTCAGAGTTTGCAAATTGAAAAATATCTTTTTTCTACGTCTATACAATAAACATTACTTTCTCATTTTCAAAAACTTTATTATATGGCTCCGAAATCAAAATGGAAAGTGGATAACTAATGTTTTGCCGTAAATGTAGAAAATATATTGACACGAACTACTCCAATACATCCTCGAATAATTTGGTGACAATAATTGTATTATTGGAGACAATATTTCAAATGCATTTAATAGAATCAAAACTTTTATTATCTGATTATTCTTAAATCCTTTGAAAGAACAAATTTTGAAAACCAAATTCAATTTTCAATTAATAGGAAAATTGACTATTGATTAGTAAAAGAATTTGTAAGATCTTAAGGATTTTTGTAGATGGTTCTAAATTTCTTAGCTACATTGATCCGCTGATTGACAAATTGGCGTGGCCTAAGAGACTTTTTGCCAATATTTTTTTCGTATTCGGGGAGTTAGTAACCCGAAAATCCAGTCGTTATATTCCACTCACTACGATCTCTATGTAAATATATATTTGATCCACCGGACAAAAGTCCCATTTGGAACAAATATTATAAACATTGCCAAAATATTTCTTCCTTTTAGAACAAATATTATATAACATTTATTCCGTCAGGGACAAATTATAATATTTGTTCTGTTGGAACAAATCTTATGTAATATTTTGTCCTTTAGAACAAATCTTATGGTTCAACTTGTATTATGTTACAGCTACACCGAGCGGAGAGAATTGAAGACGGAAAGGGCATGAATTATTTCAAAATATAAAAAATTCGGTGAAAAAAGGGGCAATAACTCCCACAAGGGAGATAATATTTCGTAATAATGAGATAATTATCTCAAATTTTTGAAATACTTATCTCATAAATTTGACGTTTTTACTCATAATTATGAGAAACTTTCTCGTAATTATGAAACAATAATATCTCATAATTATGAAAAAAATATCTCATTATAATGAGATGTTAGCTCATTATTTGGAAATAATTTCGCATAATTATGAGTAATATCTCATTATTACGAAACATTATCTCATAATTATGGAAAAATATCTCATCGTTACATTTTATGAAATAATATTTCATAATTAAGAAATTATATCTCATAATTATGAACGCCACGATATAGCTGAAATATTGCTGAAGTTGGCATTAAACAACAATCAATCGATCAATCATAATTATGAAATGAGTGGTCATTTGTAGAATCAAATATTCTAAAATAACAAGTTCACCCTTCATTTCATTTTAATACGGCTCCATTAAAATTTACCGTCGAAGCACTACAAATTTTTTTGGGAAAAAAACAGGTTCAGATGTAGACTGATCCCTTATAATGAGACGAGTTAAATGAGTGGCAACAACTAGGATCAAATATCTGAAACAAAACTACAGCTGTCGCCGAATTAGAACCAGTCATGCTAACCCGCTCACCTAACCCTGTATCAATGATGCAAGTGCAAAATTTAGTGTGTGTGAACATTCTATAGGTATGGACACACTACAAGTATGGACATAATGATATTTCCTCCCATTTTCTAAAAATATACAAAGGCGAATAATCTCCCTTTCATAATTTCGAACAGCAACCATATCTCCATGTGGCAAGCCCAAACATTATTTCTATGGGTGGTAGGCAACCTTTCTGAAAGTTTCATCCACTTTGAGATACTTTTAATTTTCTCGCGTTTTTCAGTTTTCATTGCAAGGGCAGCCATTTTGCAACTTTGGAACCAAAAAATTCAGTTCTATTGATGCAAAGCAATTTTCCAGTTTTAGGTAAATTTTATTTTCTTTCCTTTATTCAGTTTCGATGGCAATGACGGCCATTTTGAAAATTCTGAGCTAAGTTTCAGCCGATTTGAGGCACTTCTCCCGCCTTTTTCCAGTTTCCTTTTAAAAATTAAAAGATGTGTGTGTGTGTACAGTGATTGTAAGTTAGATACCTTTTAAGTTGTTTAAATTTGCTGTCAAAGTTTCAGAAAACATCTAGAGTTGTGTTTTTATTCGAACGGACGAAAGGACAGACAAGATCAGACAATCGTAAAACAAAATGCCCCGACTTTTCATGACGGGATAATTAAAAAAAGTTTATTATCCATGCAGGTGTAATTGTGTATACCTCTAAGGTACTAAAAATCTTAAGCGTAGCGCTTATTCTGTTTATCGAAGTATATGTTCAGCTAAGAGCTACGTGTACAAATTATTTTCAAGTACTTATGCGATATAAAGGATGCAGTTAAAATATGTGTTTTTTTCTGTGAATTTATGATACAATTCCGATTTTGTATCATAATTAAACGCCAAGTGAAATACACAGCCGCGATCTTGAATTCTGTAATGACCCTGCTAATCTCATGATGGCCTTGTCATCTCGCAATGGCATTTTTATGAGTTATTCCTGTAATTCACACTAGTAAATTATAAAGGCACGATATGTTTTAAATATTTTATATAAACTGGTTACTTATGTTTTATAATGTCAAGGGGAGCATCGTGGAGCGCTCTCAAAACTCACATTTTATAATTGTAACTGTTTCTAATTTAGATAGAGAAGTTATGACAATCTACAAGCAACAGAATGTCAGTCTTTGTTGGCAATTGTGATCGAAAAGACTTATTGTCTAATATGCTGAGAGGATTTGTAGTAAGAAGCGGAAAGGATTCGTTGTAAGAAGCTTAAATGATTCGTTGTAGGAAGTCGAAAGGATTCGTTCTCACGCATTGAGACAAAATTTACAAGTTCTGAACTTCTTTCATTAAATTTTAATCATGTCTATAATTTTAATTGTTTATGAAGACAAATAAAGTGATTATTTATGCATTACAACTAAAAAATACGGGTTTAATTAATTAAAAACGTCGTTAAAGATGAATGAGACACAGGAAAACAACGACCTACTGAAGTAATAACATGACTTCTGATGTTATCGTTTTGCCCGTCTATGGGCCTTAATTTAATAAATTTTCTTGTACTGTATACCTTCGAAAGTTTACCATGGTTGTTTTAGTTGCAAAATTAAATATTGATTCGATTTCACTACAATGGAGTCAGTACATTATAAGTATAAGTATTTTTTTTTCAAGTCAACTTTAAACACTTAAAGATATTTTGCCATTAAGGTCTTGTTTCGAAAAAAATGTTATATAAATTATCTAAATTCTCAATTAAATCAATCCAAAGGTGAAATTAAAAAATAATTATGATTTGTCTATTTATGTCATGACCATGAACAACTTTCTGTTTACATGCACACTACAATGAATTTTCACATTAATAAACATGTATCATCTGTTCAAGCAATTTTATATGATGTTATCAATTTGCGTGATCACCTACAATATAAGTTTAAAGTGGTGACCTGCATTTTTGATTTTGTTGTTGTTGATATTTTGTCTGATACTCTACCTTTTAACGTATTTATGAAAATATTTGATTCCTTTGTCAAATCTTTTCTTCTTTTATCGTCGGTATTTTAATTTTTTTCAACTTCTCTAAGTAAAAGAGAAGATATCATATTTATAGTTTGCAAATGTGAAAATTACTCCCACGTCAACGAAAACAGAATGATAAGTTTGTCATGTGAAGGCGGAAATAAATATGTTATGTTAAAAAAAACATAATAACTTCTTACGATTTTTTTATTTATTTAACATGTTTTCTAGCTTTTATTTACTAGCTTTCTTCATGGCTGAGTCAATAAGACGTTTTCTAAAATGCTTGCTAGCATCGCAAAATATTTTTCCTATATGGTATGAATTGGTTAAAACGTGGTGCGTGATGTTTTTTTTTGCTAACCTGGAAAAACAACAGAGCGGCCGTAACTAAAATAGAAGTTAGGGGTAGGTTGAATATAGAATAAACAATCGCATCGAGTGAGAAACGACATTTCTACAATACAGATAGTCTAATTTTCATTTTTTAAACGCGAGGTAGAAATGTCGTTTCTCACGAGATATGGTTGTGGATTTTAATTCTCTAATGATTTCTCTTGAGATTTTGGACTAAAACATCCGAAATTGATGTGCTCTTTGAGCGTGACGTCATCAAGCAAGGTCGCCTTTTTTCATGTCGTCGCAATGGTAAAGTCGGAAAGCGGCAAACATATATGGCGTCATAACTGAATTTCAACCAATCATTTGCCGAGAAAACATTCTCCCTTAAGAGGAGAAACGTCCTTCTCCAACTGTTCGGGAAACGTGAAAACAGGACAGAAATTAGAGAAAGTCTTTTTTTACAAATAACTGAAGACAGTTGCAGATATCAAAAACATGACAGAGTAAATAATAACCATGATGAGATCTACCCACCCTGCAATTTTGAAGAAAATCAGATGAACTATTCTAGAGTTATTGGTTCGTTTCCGTAAAATATTTCAAAATTTTGTTTTTATTTTTTAGATAAAAAGGTTAAATCTTTGAATGCAAACATGCCCAGCATATTAAGATTTTCCCACATGGCAATTTTGATAAATAATGTACTCATACATAATTGCCTTTTTTTTTGTTTTTGTTTGTTTGTTTGTTTGTTTTTTTTTTTTTTTGCTTTTATACATTTTGTCTTGTATTTCAAAGCAGTTTCAGTAAGAAATTAAGGTAGTTCGGGTGTCCAAATCTGCGCATCTATCCATGTGATGAAAAGGGGAATTTACCATTAAAATGTTTTAAAAATGATTTGGAATAGTACAAATCTAGCAAGCAAAATTTATTCTATCTGAGTGGAGAATCTGTCGCATTTTAAGAGTTTCTTATTTTATTAAGGGGAGATAATTCTAAAGAAATAACAAGGGAAAAATCACTCTTTCGTGATTTTGTTTTCAAAAATATGATCGGAGACCCCAATTTTTTATTTCATATTGACAAAGTTATTTCCTTAACACAGTTCATACCACATTTTCATCAAAATCTATCGTTTTATTCATATAAAAATATGAAATGGTATTTATTCACTATAGACTATATTAAAAAAATTAAAATCTTGCTATTTTAGGAAACTTCTCCCGGAAAAACGAGTTCGGTGACCTATTGATTTTTTAACTAAAAAGTGCATTTAATAACTTTTAATTCACAGAAAAATTAGAAAAATCTATCGTTTTGTTTAAGTCTCCCGAGCTACCTTCGTGTTTGACCCTACCGGAGACAAGCGGGAATTTCATCTCAGATTGAACACGGTTTAATATTGGATTCCATTTAAAGCATTCAAAGGCTGCTTAATATTTGGGAATCTAATAATGTAATAAACATTCATACCTTCAGAAATATTTATTACATAAATTATAAGGGAACCTTTGCTGATTTTTTTTTTCCGGAAAAGAGGGCTCGGAATGTTTTATATCACCAATATATATTAGACGGATTAAAAATGGAAACCCTGCCTATCTTTTTTTTTAAATTGTATGAAACAGGTTGTTATAGTAGAGCTTTCGGCTGCCAGAAAAGCCAAACCAAAAAACCTAGGTTTAAATAAAAATATTCTGCTACATATTTTTAAGATTTCAGGATGTGTATAACTACATTAGATTGGGAACCTTTAACAGAAAGTGTAGCTTTCTGTTGTCTCAGAAACCTAACCAGAAAACTGAGATTAAGAAATTGTATTTTGCAATATTTCTCCTATTGTCCCCTTCAAAACAAATATGAAATTCATGTTGAAGTGACCACAGGCGCGATAGGTGATAAACTTGTTACGTCACAGCTGAAATGGATCTTATTGACAAATGCATTTTCCCGATATGCTTTTTACTGATTTGCATGACAGTTGCCCTGTAATAAAAGTGGAGATATGTTCTGTCAATCTTTTTCTGAAAGACTCATTTTCAGTGGAGGCGGCTTGTAAAAATTTCATTATACCTTTATTATTGAAAAAAAAAAACGGTTTCTTTTTTTATATATTTCATTTTAGAAACTTGCAACAGTAAATTTAACAAAATTTTGTACATATCTAATACATATGTAACTATCTCTTCCATTTAATTTCCAAATGTTTTCATTTTATCCGCACTGAATAGACACATGCTTTCAAAAAGCGCATATGCAGAATTAATTAACAGTAAATTCGGTTTTATTTCTTTCAAACAAAATTAAATTTCACAAAAGCTTTCATAATATATGTCAGATTCAAATAAAGGTTATCCATTTAACTTTATAATAAATAAGCAAGATAATTTTACGTCTCTTAACCATGAAAACATGAATTTTGAAAACTTAAGACTTTTAACATTATTATATATTATCATCGGCTGCAAGAAGAAATCTATTTTACGGTTTTGCGAAGCCGCACCTTATAATAGATTTCTACTTGTAGCGTAACTAGCAATGTTAGCTCTTTAGCCGATGATATATTTTTTTGTCTTCTATCAACATCTTCGCTTGTCATCTGGCTAACTGGACTATCATCTTACACTTCTGGTAAATTCTGAAGCTATAGACAAATAGGGCCTTAGAGTACATATACTTTAAAGATGTTTTTGTATTTATTTTCTGTCTGTAGCGTCCGATATTGAGTTTATGTCTATATCTTGTGCATAATTTGTTACCAGCCAAGAAAATATGATATTGCATTAAATTTTATTTCTATAGATGGCCATTTCTTTAACTTGTTTTTCAGTGCTGAGAAATATCAAACATTTCTCGACGAACCTAAACCATAGAATAGGTGATAGACTAAATTACAAAATAGCTTTTGAGCAAATATTAATCAAAGACAAAGACTTGTACAGGGTAAATACTCCTTAGTTCAACATTTCTTAACTTAAAAAAATCGTAAATTTTCAAATGATTTTTAAGGCCAACATCGAAGTACTAGTTTACTGGGCTGACTTACCTTTGTTCAAGAATAGTGAGGGTGTTGTTTAAAACATGAGGTATCTTTTTCTTCTCTCTCATTTCCTTTCTCATTTGATTGAGTGAAAATTCTATTTTCCCAACTTCAAGCAATCTAACAAAACATAAATACTATGGTCAACTAAGCAGTCATTATTGTATTATTGTATATAAACCATTTCGATATGGCAAATATCATCTTTTATATCATTTTTCTATATTGTTTTCTCAAATATGTATTTGTACACATAAATATTCCCAGTACCTTTGCATGTTCGAAATGTTTTATCAATTCCCCGCTGTAGCGAGCAGTATATTGCGATCATGGTGTTTATTTTTTTCCGTTCGTCCGTTCGTCATGGGGTACACTATTTGTTGTCACAACTCCTCCTAGACCACTTGGTGAAATTCAATGAAACTTGAACAGAATCATAAATGCATATTGCCATTATACGTGCATCAGCTATTTTAAGATTTGATTTGAATTGACCATAAAACAACAATTTTTCTGCAGACAACACCACTAAAAAAAAGCCATGAAATATTGAAGTACATATGTAATTGCTATTAAATAATTTATCCATAAAGGATGTTTTTTTTTGTTTTTTTATTTTTTTTATTTTATTTATTTATTTTTTTTTTTACATATACTGACTCTTTTAATACATTGAAACGAGCTTTGAATTTTTTATATTAAAAAAAAGCAAAAAAATGATTTCCAAATTAATTCATCTGTATACATATTAAGAAAATCTTGAAGGAAGAAGTAAGTTAAGGATAGAAGTTTTATATTGATAATTCTTCTGATCAATTTTTCAAGCCGAAATTTGACCTTCAGAAATAGATATTTAGTTATGTAGAAATACTCAAATATTGTTTCCATTTTTGAAAAGAAACTGTGCATGAGGTGATATTTAGGATAAAAAATACAAAAAGAATATTGCCAAAGGGAGAATATAGACAGATAACCTAAAGTGAAGACCAGCCTCTAATAAATGCTTTTTATGACATATTTCTGTTAATCGCATATTAAACTGTGTTTTGAAACGCAACTTACTTAAAACGTGGGTTATATCTGATCAAAAATATAAATTATCGGGATACTGCAAAGACAATAACTCAAAAGTTTCCAATTTGGAATGGAACAAAAGAAATGCTAAATAGTCCATGGGCTGGAATAACCCCCGTGCACCCCCCCCCCCTCTTATGATCCCACCCATATTTTTCAGTCCTTCTATATCCCCTCTTCAAAATTAAACATGTCAACATGAGCATAACCTGCACGCAATATTGGAACAGGTCACCTTTTTAGACACATCCAACGAAATTTTGGAAAATTCCGTTTTTCATCAAAGTTTTTCTTTCAATTGCTTCAAATTGTTGATTGGTGCCCCTCAGTTATGAAAAAATGGTATAGAATGATAGCCTATGGTAAAAGCTTTACAAATATTCCACATAAGTACCATTTCTATGCCCAATACGTTATAAAAATTGAAAAATCTTACCCCTACCCCTTTGAAATGTTTACATAAATTTTAAGATTTTTCTCGAAATCGTGTAAGTTCAACGGTCCTTAGAAACCAGTATGTTTTTCATTTCATAATTCTTTGAATTCTTTTTAGTCTTTTAATGTCCTTTCTTAAAAATTAAGCATGTTAACATGATGGAAATATGTTCTGAATGACCAAACTATCACTTTTAAATAGACAAATAAAAGGCATCTTTGAATATTTTCGTTTTCGACAAAATTTTGTCCCTTTTTTGTCTCATCTTATCTATGAGTGGTTCAAATTTATGAAAAGATGGAATAAAATGGAAGTACATAATGTCTTCTTTACAACTGTTACAAATTATGGCAGTTTTGAAGTATTATAAACTTCCTACATCCATTCAACTTATCCCTACCCCAACAAATTTACTCTAAAAATGTCATTTTTTTGTCTATGTTCGTATAAAAATTACCAGAACACGCAAATTGTGTGTTGTATATGACAAGGTTGTATGAATTATATTGTGATTTCGTTTGCCCGAAATTTATGAAAAATTGGCATTTTCTACATTTCAGATTTATCCAAAGTTCACTGTTTAATCGTTATACATTCAAAATCTGGAGGATATATTTGCAGATATGCCAATTAATTGTTCTTAGGGATATA
>MJUU01003689.1:25481-63409 GCA_002080025.1 Modiolus philippinarum | reverse complement strand
TCAAAGTTCACTGTTAACCCGTTATTTATGGCAAGTCTGGAGGATATATCTGCAGATATACCAATTAATTGTTCTAAGGGATATATTAGTTGTCTTGAAACAGTGTTTAAAAAAAACAAAGAAAATCATCCCCCTACTCCAACAAATTTTCCCTAAAATGGGCAATTTTATGTCTTTGTTCGCATAAAAATAACCAGAACACGAATAATGTGTGTTATATATGTCAATGTTGTATGAATAACATCATGAATTGGTATTTTACAGCCATTTGTTGACTTAAACTCAATATTTTGTCCCAAATTGATGAGAAATGAGGATTTTCTGTATTTCAGATGTGTCAAACCGTCACTGTTTAGTCGAAATATATGTCAAATCTGGAGGATATGTCGGCAGATATGCCATTTAATTGTTCTGTACGATACATTAGTTTTCTTAAAACATTGTTTAGAAAAGCAAAGAGTGCTTAATGTGACTCTAAATACCTAAAATCTTACCCCTACCCCAACAAATTCACCCTAAAATCTTACCCCTACCCCAACAAATTCACCCTAAAGTGGTCATTTTTTGTCTATATTCGCATAACAATAACCAAAACCCGCAAAGTCTGTATTGGATATAAAAAATTTGCATTAATCTTATCATGATTTGTCATTTTAAGTCCCACTTTTCAGATTTAACTCAATATTTGGTACAAAATTGAAGAAAAATCTGAATTTTCAGCATTTCAGATTTGTTCAAAATTTACTTTTAAACAGTTATATGTGGAAAAAGTGGAGGATTTATCTGCTTGTATGCCAATTCATTGTTATTGAGGATATATAAATTATCTTAAAACAATGTGTAGAAAAACCAGGGGTGTTCAATGTAACGCTAAATACCGAAAATTTTACCCCTACCCCAAGAAAATGATGCTAAAACAATGCAAAAATATGTCTGTCTGTACATATATATGAGTAAAACATACAAATATTTTTACTCTCTTTTAAAAATGCATTTGATATATCGTAATTTGCAATTTTAACGCAGAAAATAAGGGTAAAATTGAATATTTTTGGCGATTTTCTTGAAAAATGGGAATTTTCAGGATTTCGGAATGTTACAAAATTCAAAGATCAATTGTTGCATAACTGCCCATAAACAACGCGCATGATCTTATTTGGTATATATGGGAGTCTCTGTGCATTTTTGCGTTTGAAATGTTATATTATTCGACCTTTATACAATATTCAGGCTTTTCAAGCTGAATAAAATGAAATAAATCGTGTTGAATTTATTTTTTGGGGGGGTATTATGTTTGCGATTTATGAGAGTTTTGTTAGTCTAAAATGTTCAAAAGCATACTTTCTTATAGCTTAGATATAGTGAAACAATATTTTATCAACATTTTTACGCTAGGTACTAAATTCGTAAAGTTTTTACATCTCTAAGTCAAATTAGCAATAATTCTGAAAAACGGAAAATTCCCATTTTTCCTAAAATTTCGAGCAGAATGGCCAAAAAAGGACCCCTTAAAAGTTTGAATCTACTTAAATGGGCTTCTGCATGTCAGCTTTAGTGAAATACACACAATAATTTGCATTAGACATTATCTTTTAATCATTTAGAGTCCGAATATTTTAAATTTTCTCTAAATTTTAAGGGGGAGGGGTGCTAATTTTGGCATTTCTGATCCCACAAAAAGGCTGACTCTAAAATTTTGTCACATAATTTGTTGCTTACATATCATAAATCATTATTGCATTTGAAATTATTAGATATATATTCAAATTTATAAGATCCAGAAGTAAAAAAGACGAAATTGTGAAAATATCTAATATTCCGAAAATTTCGATTTTTCAAAAAATTTATACCGAAAATCAAAATTTTAAGGACTTTAATGGTCTTATTTTTCAACATTGTATCACAACTGATACATTAGGCATAAAAACTAGATCCAATGATGATATTTATTTACCTGAAAGGAATTGAATGCTAAAAAAATCGTCATTTCCGCTATTTTTGGCAGGGGAGAGGTATATATTTTGCATCCCCAGATCACAAAAATAGCGTAATGTGCCCAAACTTGTGTTCATTGTAAAGTATATTAAATAAGCTTTAATTTGATACCAAATTTCAGTACATCTAACTTATCTACATAAAAATCATGGAGCTTAAAAGATAAAATTAAGAATAAAACTTAAATACAAGAATTTTGTGTGGTGTACTATAAAAGTGGCCCTATACTGTCTATGCGTGCAGGTTATATTCGTGTTAACATGTTTTATTTTGAAGAGGGGATATAAAAGGACTGAAAAAATCGGTCTAGATCATAAGTGGGGGGNGGGGGGGGGGGGGGGAAGTGATTTCAGCCCATGGCCTACAAGCATAGGAATCAAATAAGGACGTAACCAAGATTTCAGACGTCCATATTCGTTCGTCATTACTTATCAAAAGGTCAAGGTATGAAGCAGACTCGGGTGTATCGGTTCTCTTATTTCAAGCTCACTGTGATAGATCCCATGTATACATTCTTTGAATCTTGTGTTAGGAAGAACAAGTAAACCATCTTCATATCAGAAGCTGAAATTAATTTTCTTTTTTTTTTTTCTTTTTTCTTTTTTTTTTTGTATTAGCCCTTGTAAAAACTTTGGTTCAAACGAATAAAGGACAAGGTCAGCAAAAAGTGGCGCTAAATTTCTTTCCATAGCAATCCTTTTTTCTTGTTCAAAAAGGCAGCCTCCACGTTCAATAACATGTTGTCAATAAAAAATTCATGCATCCTTATTCATGTAATTGCGTCATTTTCAGTGTATTTCTTGTTCAACTCAGTATGGTTCTTAACAAAATATGTTTTATCTTTTCCTATTACCTAATGAAAAAACCTATGTTCTACGTTTATGGTGCAGAAACATTGTTGTATTAGATCGGAAATTACTGTTTTAATTTTATTATGTGAAAGGGTTGTACAAAAAATCTAATGCTATTGCAGTTTGCGAGATTGTTTAAGGAGAACTGTTCAAGGAGATCTTTGAATTTTTTAAGAATCCACATCTGATTCACGCCGCTCGTTGAATAAACATTTTTTGGCATTAGCTTTTCAAACTTTCTCTAACTGCAGTCAAAAAAGTGCTAAGGAGTTTGGATAAGGGCTAAGTGGAGCATTCGGCAGATCCCATAATAAATTGTAATAGTGTTCATGGATATTCATTTATTTATTTTTTTTAATGTATTTAAAAAAATAAACTATTTTTATCTTTAGATTAACTCAGTTGCCAATATTTATTTTGCAAAATGTTTGTTTGTTTGTTTTTTGATTTCAAGCTGCAAATTGCAGATAAATAGAACGGTAACATAGCTATTACATACGAAACTTCATGACATTTAAAATTTCCGATGATGGTCTCAGAAATATCTGCATTCAACGTTATTTACTCATTCAAAAGGAAAATTTCGCGTTTATTTCATTAAACTTGTCAGCACCATAAATATATGTATATCCGATATTTAATTGCTTTTAGGGGACGACCAATTGAATTTTAGGGTGTGTAGTTTTGGCGATTTCGCCTACAAAAGATATTCGTCTTCATGAGAATTTCAAAAATTATTTATTCACACCAAATGTCACATCAAAATAATTTATTTGCATTTGCATAAAAAAAAATATTCTTTAGTTCTTCAAATTAAAATCAAATATCTATTATAATTGCCACCAAGATTAAATTATTCATTTACAAAGTCCCCCCCCCCCTCCGTGAATATGAATATCAAATCGTCAAAACCTTAGCAGC
Source organism: Modiolus philippinarum (assembly GCA_002080025.1). NCBI lineage: Eukaryota > Metazoa > Mollusca > Bivalvia > Mytilida > Modiolidae > Modiolus > Modiolus philippinarum. Next base: position 59,642 of record MJUU01003689.1, on the reverse strand, counting down.
CAAGATAAGTTTAGTATTTCACGAATTATTTCTTAATTTTGCTAATTACAGGTCAAAAAACTTCACGGTCATTTTCCCAAAGCATAGTTAAGTTAGCTCAAAAACCGACTTATAAAAGTTTTTTTACTGTATTAAAAATTATTATCTAAAAGGAAATAATTATCTCCATTCAAAATCGTACATGCACACAGATCTGACGGAGTGTTTATAATCTGCAAAGGGATATGAATATTTTTTTTCTATTTAGACATCGACAAGAGTGTCTTGTTTTGCGGGTTCTATGGTGAATGTATAAGATTGTTGTCTGATGTACATTTACTCCATATCCCTTTACGTGTACACAACAAAAATACCTCAAAAACCAATTCACGATGTGAATTATAAATTGCCACGCTAATTTCTTTATTTACAAAGAAGTATGATCACGAAGGCGTGAATTTGTTCCTATGTTGAGTCATTTTCAGAATATACTCAGATGCATGTTGCCGAAAATCGAGTAAAATGGCCTCTAGTAAATGTACTTCTTGAAAATAAAATTAATATATGCTACACTTGTGTTTTCTAGATTATTAACAGTCGAACATTGTCGTGAATAGCTTTTTTGTCCATTTTAGCTATTTTACAGTGTGTGAGAGGATATACACCAAGAACCAAAACATTTTTTTTTTGTTACGAATGAATAAACATATGCAGAATTTAAATTCACAGTAACTTCGATATTTAGTTATTTGGCCTTCCAAACAGCAGTTAGTTTTTTTTTCGATTCTGGATGTCCTATATAACGAATTTCAACAAAACCTAAAGAAAAACCGTCAAAATTGTATATAAGTGGTAAGTTCAGTGGCTGAATCTGTTATCTAAATGTATGAAAATGCATTCGATTTGATTTTGTAATGCAAGTGTATGTAACAGATGACCTGTTACCACAGTTTTCGAGAAGATTTTATGCATTTGGTAAATGTAGTCAATTTCGTTTCGAATGGTGTAGGAAATTATCTCAAACATAGACCTCGTTTTGCGTAGAAATAATAATGCAAAATATTTTAGTTTTTTATATAGAAGTGGATATCATATACTCATTTTCCTCAAACAATGTCAAACAACAACACTGAGAACCACTTATGCACCATTAAGATAGCATTGAATTATCTGTTGTACAACAAATTCAAAAATATTGAGCCTTTGCAAAGAAGCATTATTTATACAACTAATAAACTATAGATACTATGTATTAATGTATTTGCACCATCCATTAAATGCGGAAAAAATAACAAACCAATTGAAAAAATATTGTCTTCACAGAGCAGGCAACAGTTTTCGTAAATTTTACTAGGGTACTTACCGGAGTGTGTACTCCAGGTTATAGGTAGCGATTAATTAATCACTTTGAATAGATTTGATATGTTCATTTAATGGGTATCATACCTATCTTAAATTTTATGTATCAGAAATAAACAATAAATATCTGGGACTAAAATACCAGTTATATTATATTAGTCCCAGTAAATATGTATGTAAAAATGCTCTCCTTCAGTATCTTGATGTTTAATAAATAGCTGTCCTTTGTATATCTTATGTGGTTTACTGAGATGCATGACAGGGAAAATATGAGAGTACTCCAGAGAAATTTGTTAGAAAGAAATTAACAACGTAGGCTATACATTTTTTCTCGTATGTCCTTGGCTATTATATGTCTGATATATCTAATCAAGACTGTTGCTAGTACATCTCCATGTACATGTAAATCATGACTTGGTGGACACTAAAGCCATTTTTAAAATATCTAAAAAAAAAAGGTAATTCAATCTGATTTTTAAGGGGTGCTTTGATCGGAACTGAGTATGAAATTTGGTTGCCTTAGTTTGTTCAGGGCACAAACATTCTGTGCATATTTTGCATTCACTAGGCTAGCACCCTTTGTGAGTTTGTTGAAATAAATAACGTTTTCTTGGAAACAAACACACAGATTTGACTTTATTTAGCCAAGGACCATTTAAACACATGTAAATCGATGTGTCCTATTTAGTACAGGTAATGAAATATACTTGTTTTATGATCTTAATAATTTGACACAGCTGTAATGTTGATTGAATTATTAAACAATTTTCAACTGTACACACGTGTAGTACTTTCAGTAAATGACAATTTTATAGATGTGTTGGTGTACAAACTCGTGTGCTGTGTTGTCAATAATTATGCATATGACATGACTTGCATTTTGAAGTCTAAAGTAAAGATGTTTAGTTTTCCGTATAAATGCTCTGTTAATATGAAAAAAAAAATACAAAGAGCGTATCGTTTACTCTATAATACTACAGATATCAGTACCAGTTACCGTTAACCTTGATTGAAGCAGTTCCATAAATAATAGATTTGTGTTATCGTCGCCAGTGTACAACACATCGTGTGTGGTTTGGCATCGTCACCAGTTTGCAATAAAATGTGTTGTGCATCTTCAGTCACAACATGGCATAATAATAGCAGAATCCCTGCTACATAAATTATGTACGCACGGGAAATTTCATGCAAAATTTTGGGATGATATTTCGGGTATACATGTTCATTTTAGCAATTTCTAGAGATTGCGCGTCTAATTCCCTGTTGACTGACAATATTGACCATAGAAATTCAGGCAAAACATAGAAATAAACTCGTTTATATTGAAATCAGTATGCTTTTATATATCAATATGGATAAGTCTTGTTCATCATTTTCGTCTCTTATGATAAATTCTGGTCTAAAATTTCGCATGACCCGAATAATGTCGAATTTTGGGTTTAAACCTTATGCCGACCCCGTCAGTTTGATGTCAAGTTACCCCCGATGAGAGCTTGGTATGGTAAAAAATCTATGTGCAAAAAGAAACCTATAACATTCTAAGAAAACCCGCACTATAACCCGATAATGCTACTGGTAAAACAAAAAGATTCTTTCCAATTTTTGGAGGAAAATCGTTTTAGCGCTGAAAAATATATTTTGTTTAAAACTAATGCAGCTGTAAATACATGTAATGTCAAAAAATAGTAGGACTGAGATGTAAACAGAAGGTAAAAGGTTTTTCACGAATAAATTATAGTACTATAAATGATATTTCACCGACCGGGAGAAATCCAATTGCTGCTGCCTTAAACCAGGGACATGTCTCTGCTTAAACTTATACGAAAAGCTTATTGAATCGATGAGTGCCCTGTGGTTGTTAAACGTTGTGTTTGTCTTCTGTTGTTCTTTTTGTCGGGCAAAGGATGACAGCAATTGTAAGAATACAATGCCAGTTGATTTTATGTTTGTTGACGATCCCGCATCCATGACATGATAAACATGGATGTAACTTTGCTCGACATCCAGCAATGAATTCCGCTCAAGCCGGTGCTAGGGGCCGTCTTGAACTTACTATGAGGTATGAGCATAGCTCATTGTTGAAGGCCTCATGGTGACTTCAAGATGAAGAACAACAATAAAAGCGTTGTTTGACATCCCCTCTCTCCTTTCTCCGGGTTTCCATTTATTCCTGTCCGCCGCCTCTAGTCGTAGTGTTATTTTCTTTGAAACTAAGGTGAATTCAATCTTTCATTGTTGAATTAACTCATTTTTTTCATAATGAGAGATAATTGAATAATATATTTCACATTTTTAAACTATTATTGAATCATTCTTTCATTTTGAATTGTTTCAGTTATTCATATATTTTATGTAAATTCGTGAAGTCTACAGGGAATCAAGGATGCAACTCAAATCCAACAAAACACAAGAATATGTAATTCGTCAATACACAGAAAAATATGTTTACGCGTGCAATGCTATTAGCAACTGCTGATGTCAGTCGTCCGTTCGGGTGTCACCAAGGGACATTCTGTGTACTTGAAGCGTGTTTCGTCATGAATGAAATCAAGACTGAATATGAAAAAGAATCATTTTGCGCATCTTTTTTTTTTCTTTATGTATTTTCTGAATTGAAAATTATTTCATTGCAATCTGCAACAAAAATTCAGTTCAATAAAGTAACTTTCGAAAATTTCTTTCGCTTATGTTTTTTTTTAAACATGCCTTTTTGCCACATTACCAAAGTTTTAACTTTTTGTAGTTTGTATTGATGCAATTAGTATTGATGCACTTTCATACAAAGTTCCGAACCCGGGCTTCAAGCTTTTCATATTAAGGCTACCGGGCTTATATCTGTTGACCTACACGTTATTGTTTTGTGTATTGCTGGTTCCCGAGCATACGGGAAATGTTTTATGTAAACATCTTGTGGAAATAATGGATATATTATGGCGGTCATGAAGTGAAAAATTAAAAACTTTTCTGCAATCAAGGATTTTTAAAAATTGTTGCCTCAATTTGCTTGCAATCATGCTTGTGTAGTACAAATACTGCGCCTCTGTATGTCTTGCTGATGCAGTTACAACCATTTATAAATAAATCGTTTTCGTCTAATAAAATAAATAATCTTTTTTTTCGTTTTAATCTTATATTCAGCATTATACCGTCAAACACCAAACATTATAGAACTATTTCAGGTATGCCTAGTGTCAACCCGGAATCGATGTGTATTCCGCTTAAATTTGAATTGAATGTATTTTTATTTTTCGTAATACTTTAAAAAAAATGCTGAAATACAAAATTATAGAAATAAAAATAAAATATAGCGATAACACCGTTTTAAAAAAAGTTGTATAAACATGAATATATATGTATGTCACAAGTTTTATGCATTTTTAGATTATTTTTATTTATTTCATAAAATACATTTCAGTTTGAATAAACATCGCAAAAATGTTAATTTGACCCCCAGCTATGTGTACACGTGTCGGAAGGTGCTCAGGTAAGTTTGTCAGGTCACCTGTGCTGTGTAATTCGATTAAAACAAGTGCCCCGTGGCTAGCCGCGGTTTTAGTCCCACGGATCAGATATTATAATATTTGTTCCTGACATAATAAATGATATATATTATTTGTTCGAAAAGGAAGAAATATTAAGTCAATGTTTATAATATTTTTAAAAAAAATCAAATTCTCTCACAGAAAGTAATAAATTGTTTCTTTATAGTAGATTAAAGAAAAACTATGAAATTGAATCATATTTGGAAAAATATAAAAAAATTGAAAATAGAAAATATCTAACGAAATTAAGAGTCAGCGATCATATTTTAGAAATTGAAAGGGAAAGGTACAAAAAATATTAAACGAGAAAACAGAAAATGTAAGAACTGCAACTCCAACACTACTGATGATGAAGAACATTTCTTATTTTCATGTAATAACAACATAGAGAAAGCTATTTACAGGAAATAAAACGTTTAATACCAAATATTGAAAGCAAACCAGATAAACTGTATGTATGTTTAAATTGTCCACAAATCGTGCAGTATACTGCTTCATTCGTCACACGAAGGTGTTTTGCGCTGAGGAGAGTGGACTCAACAACTGCATGATTTTTCATTTTGTAATCTTTGTTTTGTTTTTTATGGTTTTGTTATTGTTAATGTATGCCTTCAACCCTAATGCATATGGGTGCAAATGTGCATTTAAATAAATAAATACTATAATATTTTTTCCAATGGATCTTTTGTCAGGTGGAACTTTTTGGAAAAAAAACATAGCCCCCTCCTTTCGAGTCAAATGGTCGGTCCCTAAAGCGCTGCCTGTGTAAAAAATATTTTGGAGCTTATTCTGTGTGAAAAAATATTTTGGCTGCTAAAATGATAAAAAAAAATTCTGAAAGAGGCTTTCTGCCCAAAAAAAATTATGTTAACATAAAAAATATTTTTGTCGATGCATGTGAAAAAAATAAATTTATCCAGAAAAAACTATAACCTCCCCCCCCCTCCCCCTCAAGTTAAATGGTCGGTCCCTTAGTAATTGGAACGTCGTAAATTCAATAAACAATCTCCGATCAGCGGAAGACCCGAATACTAGTACATGTATAGTGCGAGCGATGGCCACATACCACAATATACATGATATATAATCATGTCATCTGACTCAATTCGCGAAGTTAAACGTTTGAAAACAGGCGTATTAATGTCTGGATCTGGTATAATTCATGCACTATGACCGATTTTTAGATCATAACGAGGAAAATTATCAAAATTTCTCTTCTTGCCTTAAATAAAAATGATACTATTGGTACTTCTGAAAAGCTGTCATACTGGTCTTTGCAGATTATTAAAAGGCAACTGAAACGGTCCTTTATTTTATAATAATTTACTTGCAAATTTCACCCATAGGGGTAAGCAAATACAAACATACAGTAATTATTTACCGAGAAATAAATGTACTTGAAAATTACACCCATAGGGGTAAGCAAATACAAACATACAGTAATTATTTACTGAGAAAAAAAACTATACAGTTACTAATTTTCCAGTGAAATGCAAATCATCTAAATAGAACATGTTTCGCATTACGAGACCTAAAGAAGTCGTTTAGAGGTTTTTTCTGTGTAATGTCAAATCCTAATTCGGGAAAGCGTTGAAGAAATACAATACCCTATTTACATATCGGAACTCAAACAAAATTTCACAACTGAATTTCATAGTATAGGTAAAATCGCCTTTAAAATTTGGATCCAGTTTACAAATAAATGAATATTCCAACATAAATGTTGCACTTTTTAGTTCGTTTATGCTTTAAAAATAAGCCATAAATTATAAATAATTGTAGAATTCTTCACATTAAGGGTTGAGTTTCAATCTGTTAGTTTCGCTGTCTTATTAAGGGGAGCTAACAATGTCTCACTGAAGTTATCCTCTTTTACATTTATTAGCCATGGAAATGTTATCGAATTTTAGATGTGAAAAATATCTGGCGTTTGTGTTACTTTAAATTGTTGCTTCAAATGGAACCACACTTAGCTACAAAGATCTACAAAGGTCCTTTCATCTTCTTGAAATATAATAATCTATATCTTATGTATATTAGGAGCACTGGAAAACATTTATTAGATTCACGTGTGCAATTACAATCAAACTTGTTCACAACGGTCTTTGATTCTGTGGTAAAACACATTCAAAGATAAAATAACCCAAAAACTATTGATGAATTGGGTTCAAGATTAAAATGTATAACTAATCCATCGCAGTTTATTAATTGATATTCGAAAATGAAATTCATTAATGCATACAGGCTAATTTTGTTTACCGTTGAAGGCATTTCCAGAACAGCAATTAAATACTCGCTTAAATTGTAAGATTGGTTTACCTGGGTTATTTTTTTATTTTCATTTTTATTATTATTTTTTTTGCCTAATGTATAGTTTACTCCAGATCATTTCTCTTTCTTCAAGTGTGTGATGAAAAGATCTCGAGGGTTTCTTGTTTTACTGGACACAATACTTGATATAATCTAACATGTGAAACACTCGTTAGAGTGGTATTCCTATTTTGTGTCGTCAACAATGGTGAACGTAGGAGAGAAACAATCATACCGAGTTTTATATCATGGTACTTAGAACGCCACTGAGATCCAATACACCGTCTTCACATACTCTCACTGTAGTCTAGCCTTGCAGATAGTTAACCAATTACAAGCGTGTTAAAATTTTCTATGATAAATAGTTTGTGTATATAATATTATTACTGCCCTCTGCAAGTTTGAATTTTTACTCGTGTAAATATGAACCAATATTGAACTATCTCCCTTTTTAGTCTAGAAGAGATGCATTTAAATTTTTACTTTTTATATTCTAGTCAAAGTCAAAGCATTGCTAACTTGCACTTAGACAATTGCAGACAATATACAGAAAAATAACATGACTAATAGCAGGAGTTAACTTAACCTCAGAAAATTTATTCCATGCACATATATAGGAGAAATTAAACCATATTTTGTTTTTCTAAATAATGTATTACCTATCAAGCGACACTTTCTCATAATCGTCCAAATGAGTTAAATAGAGTTAATAAAGATAGTGTTTGCGGTTCAATGCAACCAGTAATGGTACGTCCCCCTTTTAACTCTTAGACTGGATATTCAATTTATAATTGTTTGTTTTCAATACCTTTCTGTAGAACATTTTATAACAAATTCATGCTACATACACTACAGGAGAGTTCCGATTATTTTGCCTCTTACTTACATTTTTTAATAACGACCACTATCACTCAATACTTACTAGACACCCCCTTTTATTTCATCATTTTTCAGTCTGTTTGTGAATCATTATACATGTAGATTTCGTTTAAAGACAAAAAAAAGAAAACGGGTCTCTATCTTCTCAAGTGTCTAAGAGGCACTGACTATTTGATTTTCGGGGGGTGGGGGGTTTTGGCTGGTATTTAAAATTTCTGGCCCTGATTTTTGCCCAAAAATTTTTTCTGACCAGCATCTTAATTGAAAAAAATATTCTGGCTCTGACTTTGTCCATTAAAAAAAAAGCCTGGCATAGTGTACAGCGCGCAAAATAATCTATCCCGTGTAGCGGGCCACAAAAATTGCCCGGCTTGGGTAAAAATCCCAGGCCTCAAATTGAAATGATATAGTTTTGTTGATTTTAATACTTTCAATAGACGTTATCTATTTTTTTCAATTAACACACCCGAGTAACATGTACACCCCCTGTATCATGTTATTTTGCCAATAAACAATGCCACCTGTGTAATAAGGTGTGACATTCAAATTGTCCACACGTGGCTACAACAATTTATGTTTCGGTGAAATAAAATATTCGTATAATTTCGTCTGAATAAGCTGAGAATGTGGTCAAATAATTTTTTTTTCAACTTAATGTTGACTTAAATTTTCTACCCCTGCATGGAAATTTAAAATCTTTGGTTCATTATTTATATAGTTTTTTTTTTGGTATATTTTTTTTTTACTTTTAATTAAATAATCCAGTATAAATAAAAGTTGGTATTTGATTGGAGACATTATTTTCTTTTCAGTAAATTTGCACGGGCTTTTTATTTTATACAGGAAATAATTGATTGCTTGACAATTTGTATTGTTCATCAAAAAGATGTGGAAATAATCAAATTAAAAGCTGAAACTTACGTATTAATATTTGTATTTGTTTTTTTAACTATTATTTTTGGATTCAGAAAAAGAGAGTCTATATAAATACATGTACATGAATCTAGCACAAATACGGTAATACTGTGATCGACTGTGACTGCCTGTCACAATTCACTACAGTGCAGGACAGTACAAGTGAGACTGTAATTAACTGACATGAACTGTAACAATCCGGGACTGTGCATGACAGTAGTCGTAAATACTGTCATTTACTGCGAGTAACTGTTACAGTACTGGACAGTTAATCACAGTACTTGGGTATAACTGTTAATGACTGTCCCTGATTGGCACAGTTCTTGACAGTACTTAATAGATATTTCACAGTACTACCACAGTAGAGAACAGTGAATGACAGTGAAAAAATCACTGTTCCTGGTATGGACAGTACTTTTTTCTGTTCATAGTGATAGAAACACCTGCTATTGTCAAATGAGTAATACAGGCTTAGTCTCTGAGCTTATAGTTTATTAAAGAAGCTCGAAAAATATTCATGTTTACTCCATATACAGAGCTTCAATTTGTTTTTACTTTTAGTTTGTTAAAGATTTCGTTCTTTCTTGTCTTTTCTTAGATTATGGTTTGGATTTGAACAAACACTTGGAAAAAATGTATTTTTTCTTCAAAAACTCACACTGGGGCCCGTAGAAACTAAAAGCAGTTTCAGCATGTTATTATCTTCCACAGTTTTTTTTTATTATTTTGACGAGGAAAGTTCAATCCATTCGTAAAGCCTAGAATATGCTTTTGTTGTGAGTTTTTATCGTTGATTCAAAATTCCACATTTCATCATTTTTAGTACGATATTCGTTTCCCGGTGTATTTGAAAAAAGGTCTATTTTGTTTGATTTGATTGATTTGTTATTTTTTATTCCTTTCTGTTTTTTTTTATTTTATTTTGTTTTATTCTATTAATTGTGTTGTTTTTGTTATTGATTGTTTTTTTTATTACTTTTATTAATTTAATTATCTTCGTTTGTTTTTTGGGATGTTTTTGCTTTTTGATTGTCTTTTCTTGTCTTTTTTTTTTTCGGGGGGGGGGGGGTTTTTTTTTTNTTTTTTTATTTTTCAGACATCTACAAAGTTTACAGACATCATATCCTTTGTTGCAGGAAAATCAGAATTTAGAGATTGATATAGAGTTCAGATTAAGGTGGTAACTTTTATGCTATCATAAATATTGATAGGTCAGTGTGCTCATTTTTGAGATATAAGCGCATGAAAGGCGGGAAACCGAACATCTCTTGACTTTCCTCTCACTTCGCATTAAGGCAATCAACCTTTGAAATGGAATGGATTTATATCAAGAATTTTATAAAATTTTGTCAAAAGTGTATTAAACATGTATAAAATCACTTTGAAAAGAAAAGAGGGTCAGTATGCATAATTTTCTAATGCATCGTCAGCGCCATTGTGACGGACAAAATTAGAGATACGAAAGCCAGAGACAGTTCTAAAAACCTTAAAAGATTGACAACCCTTATTTTTTTTTTTTGCTGAATTCTTCTCATATTATAGGTTCACTATATAATCTGATAAAGTCAAAAAGTACTTTTCCCAAACATGTCAGGTGGTATAAACTTATAAAGAGGTATATAATCCAGGGTTTCCTCTGAGAGCTCGCTTCTTGCATAAAGAAAGCTACCCTTTTTCATTAAAGCATTTTTGAAAATATACTTGATCAGCCATTTATTTCAATTTCATGTTATGCTAAACAAGGCTAAAAGCATCAATATGATTTTTTTATGTACCCCATATCACCTACGCATAATGCTGTTGGTAACAACCTCCGATTTTTGAGACATTGTTAGATAGCATATCAAGCTATTAATGAGAATACATTCGATATGGTACATGGAAAGATTTTGTTTCGAATTTAACAAATTCTTGCAATGACTTAAAGAGAATCTTTTTTTATACTTCATTAACTATCTCTGTTTAAGAGTTTATCTGATAAGACGGTTCAGAGTGTTGGATAATAAAAGTGCGAAAAAAATGGATCAGCTTCACATTAAAATGTCGTCATGCCAGAGTATTACCAATGAATGGTAAGAGTATCAAATTTATTCTTTTCGCTCCGACGAATGAAAATGAAAATAAGAAGTAATCCTGGAAGGTATATTCCTTTCAGGAAAATTCCTTGAATATACCAAATTCTCACCTTCTGTTTGGTCTGTTCAATTTTAAATACATATGATTACTAATTACAATACAAATTGACATGCATAAAAATGAAGATAAAGATCTTTTTATTAACATATTTTACTAAATCTAGTTACCATCTATTATATTTACACAGTAATTAGTAAATTACGAAATACCGAAGTAACTGTGAATTGAATTTCTGCATATGCGCATGCCGATATTTTAAGTCTCTTTCATTCAGATTTAATCAAACCATTTGGAAATCCATCGAACTAAATATATGTAAAAGCTGATATAGAACCCATGAAATGTGAAACCGCTAACACCTAGTAATCCCTGTGAAAAAAATATAAATCCTCATAAAAATCAATCAGTTTTTCGATTGATTCATAATCGTTTTCATCATTTCAGTTAGATTTTGCAGTTTCTCATTCAGTTGTTGATTCTGTTTATCAAACTTTTGGATTTGTTCATTATGTTGTTGCTTCTGTTCATTAAATTTATGTTCCAAACTTTGCTGCATGTTGTTCATTTGCTCACTGTGTTGTTGTTTCTGTTCATTAAGGTTTTTTTCCATACTTTGCTGCATGTTTTCCGTTTGCGTAGGGAGATCAGCAATATGTTGCTTTAAATCATGAATTTCTGATACTTTTTTGTCTATTTGATTAAGGAAAAATTCAAAAGTATCGGGGGGCTTAATGCTATGAGCATTAATTTTTTCAGTCTCTATTTTGGCCTCTATTTCATGTTTTTGACGGATTGATAGTTCCTGATCCTCTTATTGGTTTTCATAATCCTTGAGCTACTCTATTCATTTGCTCTTCGTAATTCTGAAGTTGTGTTTTAGCGTCGACTAAATTTTGTTTTGTACATGAAAGTTCGTATTCTATTTTTTTCATTTTATTACTTAGTGTTGCATTTTGCTCATCTAACACTTGTATTCTTATCTTCAGTTGTGTAGACTTAACTGGATTTGAACGCTGTAGTTCTTCCTCAAGATCAGTCTTTTCTCGTCTAACCACCTTCAATTTCTCCTGTAACTCATTAATTTATTTTTCTTTCTGTATTATGATATCATTTCCTCTTGCAACGGCTGTACGTTGATATCTTAGAGTAACCTATATGAAATAAATAGTATTCAACATAACAAAACAAATAACAAGGACGCACCAACATGATTTTGGCAATTGGGCAGTTTACCACAGTTTACCGCCATCTTTGATTTGTGCATTTTGCTTTCATGGATATTTTTCATTAAGGAAAAAATAGCATTTCGAAAAATCGCTTATATAATCCCAATCAACACAACTGATTGGGTCATTTTGTCTCGCATGCGACGAGAGTCGCTGAAAGCGAGACATAGGTAGTACTCTCTGGTGGCGACAACGGTAGCGGCGGCAACAGCGGCGGTGTAAACTTTACTCAAACCTTAATAACTTTGAAAGTATATCATTTTGTGTCCACAAGTAGCTGGTAGTGTGAGTTTTCTAGCATCACATGTTTCAGACAACCTTCACCTTGTCTTCTTGGTGCAATGACGTCAACAAATTGCGACATAATTTTACATTCGTGTTGAAGTCAACTTTGATAGTTAAATATCTGTTGGTCGGCTTATTAGTTGTTGTTAAAAAAATAAATTAATTTTTAAAATTGTCGATCGGACAAGCTAACCCTCAACCATCAACAAGATGTATGTTTGAAAAACAATTGTGAATCTCTTAAGTGATCAGAAAATAGAAAGGAAACACTGTACCATATACATCGTGGACCTAGACAAAAAAATGCAAGATGAAATATTAAAACAGCAAAGCAAAACAAAAAAAACACTGACAATGTCAACTAACACAGAAATCCAGAAATATCATCAGATAAATCATAAGCTCATGTTGTAACCGTGACACTATGTTAAGTGCAGTGTAATGTCAGTTTTCACATTTATTTATCCTGGAATTAATCAGGATCTATGAAAGATAGCAGTTTTCATACGCAAGACACACGCATTGTCCCCTCCTTTAAATCGCGATTATGATAATAATTTTTTTTAGAGCCAAACATGTTTTTTTGCATTTCTTTTCCTAAGTAACATGCAAGAAATTTGTTGTGTAATTCCATTACTCCCTTGAAAAATACTTACAAATGAATCATAGGCATTAATTAATTGCTCTGCTGCAGACCTGTCTTTAGCATCAATTTCACATATTCTTCCCATTAGGACAAAAAATGGAAATTGACAACACTGATTTGCATGGTCAACAATAATATTCAGCAACGTACGAAATTTCTTATTAAACAATGAATGGGCATTTATCTGTTTCCTCTCTTTAACTTTTAAAAACGTGATGTGGCCGTAACACACTCGTTCAACACCTTGATGGTAATATGATTGTGCATAGAAGTCAAGGTTGGTATTACTGGCTTCGTTGCTGTTTCACCTGAAACATTAAAATATACTATTATAATTCAAACTTTTGTATATTTGAAACTTGAAATATGCAATTCAGAAAAACGCATGAAAACATGGTATGTTTTAATATGTTTTATACAAGTTTATACTTATCTCCTATAACAAATCACTTTTCGATTTTAATCACTTTAATTTATATTGTCAACTTTGGTATAAAATGCTATCTGGAGCTGGCATGTCAGTTAACTGTTAGTAGTTTCTTTTGATTTCATGTTTTTGTCCGTATATTTAGTTCTTTCAGTTTCATTTTTCACAATTGACTCAGTCCTGTTGCCAACTGGATTTTACTGTTTTACGATTGTTTTTTGATTTATCACATTGGCTGTAGGGGGAAGGTTTGGATCCAATAAAACTAGTTTAACCCCACCGCAGCAGGTTTGCGCCTGTCCTAAGTCAGGATTTTATTAAGCCTTTGTGTGTCTTGTCCTTTTTCTAGTTAGTTTATTTTATGTCTATAGGAGTCTAGGATGATGTTTATTTCGCTGGACTTAATTGCTCTTTGTTCAGGGGCCGACTCCGACCTGCCGTTGGGTGTGGGATTTTCTCACCGTTCATTGAAGATCTTATGATGGCTTTGAGTTGTTATTACTCCCCTTTGTGTCGTTGTCTCTTTGACACATCCCCCGTTTCCCTTCTTTTTTCAATCATATTGATTATGTATATTTTCTAGGCGACAATACTGTGTTTATCGCTACAAGTACATATACTCTGTACAGAAATCCTTTGAGCAGCAAATCGAAGCGACTGTCATAACCTAGCTTTCTAACGGACTTTATATCTAAAAAAAACATAAATAAAATTAGCAAACTCGTGTAGAAAAGGATAATTAACGATCAAGAACGTATATTCTAAAAAAGTTTCTTCTGACCCTTTATTCTGACTCACTATTCAAAAAATTTCCCGACCAGTTATTGGTAGTAAACTCCTTTCTTATAGAAGCCATGAACTGGAATAACCTTTATGAACTCCACCCACATTTTCAAGTCCACTAAATTTCCTCCTTCAAAATAAAACATGTTAGCATGTTAACATGAATATAACCTACAAGAAATGTTGGAACAGCCCCCCCCCCCCCCTTTAGACCAAACGAACGAAATTTGGGAAAATTTCATTTTGACAAAAGTTTTCATTTCAATGGCTCAAAATTGTTGATTGATACCTCTCAGTTAAAAAAATGGTATAAAATGGTGATATACACATTAGAAATATCCAAAATAAGTACCATTTATATACCAAATACGTTATAAAAAACCTCACCCCTACGTCTTAAAAATGTTGACGTACATTTTAAGATTTTTCCGGAAATTGGGTAAATTCAATGGTTTATTTAATTTTTTTTATTTTTATTTCTTTTTTTCATGATTCTTGCAATTGTTTTTAGTCATTTGATGTCTTTTGTTGAAAAAAAAAACATTCTAACTTGATGTTAATAAGATTTGAATGACCAAACTATCACTTTTAAATAGACAAATAAAACAGATTTTCGAATATTTTGTGTTTTACATAGTTTTGTCCATTTTTCATATATCATATTTCATATTTCGTTTTGTCTAAATGCCTCATATTAACTATGGGTAGCTCAAATTCATGAACAGTGGGTATAAAATGGAAGAGCATAATGTTTTCTTTACAACTAGTGCAAATTATAGCAATTTTGAAGTATTATAATCTTTTTTCATCCATGAAACTAACCCCTACCACAACAAATTTACGCTAAAATTGTCCATCAATTTTTTATCCATGTTTGCATAAAAATAACCAGAACATACAGAATGTGTGTTTTATATCACAATGTTGCATTAATTATAGCATAATTTGATTTAAAAGAGCCCTTTGTTGAATTTTACTCAATACTTTACCCGAAATTGATGAAAAATGAGAATGTTCAACCTTTCACATCTGTCCAAAGTTCACTGTTGATAAGTGATTTATGTAAAATCTTGATGATATATCTGCATACAAGACATTTAGTTGATCTAAGGGATACACAAGTTGTCTTAAAACATTAATTGTAAAAATAAAGAATGTTTAATGCAACTCTAGATATTGAAAAACTTACCCCTACCCTAACAAATTTTCCTTAAAATAGTCATTTTTTTTCTATGTTTGCATACAATTTACTAAAACACGTAACATGTTTGTTGAATATGACAATGTTGAAGGCATTTCATCACGATTTGGTATTCAAACAGCCACTTCTCGACTTAAACTGAACATTGTGACCAAAATTGACGAAAAATAGGAATTTTCAACATTTCAGACTCACTGTTAACCCGTTGTATATGGAAAAAATCTGGGGGATATATCTGCATATATGATAATTAATTGTTTTTGGCGATAGATAAGTTGTCATAAAACAGTTTTAAGAAAATCAAGTAGTGTTTAGTGCTACTGTGAAAACCGATCTCACCCCTGCCCCAACAAATGTTCCCTTAAATTGTAAATTTTTGTATATGTTCGCATAAAGATGACAAGAACACGCAAAAAGTGTGTTAAATATGACAATGTTGCATTAATTTCATCATGGTTTGGTATTTTAACAGCCATTTTTTGACTTAAAGTAAATATTTTGTGCAAAATTGATGAAAAATGGGAAATCTAACCACTTCATATTTGTCCACAGTTCGCTGTTAAATCGTAATATATGTGCGAATTTGAGGGTATATCTGCAGATATGCAATTTAATTGTTCTACGTGATACATTAGTTTTCTTAAAACAGTGTTTATAGAAACAAGGATGGCTTAATGTGACTCTTACTACCGAAAATCTTACTCCCATCCCAACACATTTCCTCTAAAATAGTTTTTTTTTATCTATAAAAATATCCAAAACACGCAAAATCTGCATCTCATTGCATTTAACAATGCATATAACAATGTTGCACTAAATGTATTTTGATTTGTAATTTGAAGTCCAACTTACCAGCTTATACTCAACATTTTGTGCAAAATTGATTAATATTTGGAATTTTCAGCATTTCAGATTTGACCAAACATTACTTAAAATAGTTATATATGGCAAATCTATACTATTTATAATCAGATATGCAAATTCATTATTCTAACCGATACATACTTTAACTTAAGATAATGTTTAGATAAAGAAGGAGTGTTCAATGTGACTCTAAATACAAAAAAATACCCGTACCCAAAGAAAATGATACTTAAAAATTCCAAAAATATGCCTGTCTGTACATGTATATGAACAAACAATGTTTCACTTTCCTTTAAAATTATTTGATACAGAAGAAAATACAATTCTTATCGAAAAAATCTGGGTAAAAATGAATAATTTGGGCGGTTTTCATGAAAAATGGGAATTCAGCATTTCGGAATTCTACAAATTTAAAGTTGAATTGTTGATAAACCATGTGCTTGATCTAATTTGTGATATATTGGAATCTCTGTGTACTTTGGTGTTTGAAATGAAATGTTATTTGGCCTTTATACAATGTCAAAGCTTTTCAAGCTGAATAAAATGAAATAAATTGTGTTGAAAAAAATGGGAAGAGGGTAATATGTTTGCAATTTATAAGAGTTCAGTTAGTCTAAATGTTCAAAAGCACATTTTCTTATGCCTTATATAGAATGAAACGATATCTTATCAACATTTCAAAGTTATATATCTAATTCGTGAAGTAAAATTCCCATTTTTCATCAATTTCGGGTAAAATATTGAGTTAAAGTCAACAAATGGCTGCTAAAATACCAAATGAACAATATAACTTTTGCAACTCTTTTTGATACTAAGATCTTTTAGGCTTTAATGTGTTTTCAGATTTAACCATAGAACTTTGTTGCTGCCGTCCATCTTTGACGAGTTACAGAACTGTCGGATACCTTGTTTATACTAAACCAGTTATGACCCATGTGACTACATTTGGTTCTTATTTGAATAGTAGTTACTGCATAAAGGATCTTTTAATGCCTTTACCACAGGGTCTAATGTTAAAGCTATATTCCCCGATGGCAGTCATGAATGAGGTACGAACCTGCCGGATACATTTTGCAGGAGATCATTTAAGGTCTGTTGTGACTAAGTTTGGTTCTAGCTGGATGGGTAATTTCTGAGAAGATCTTTTAATGTATTTTCCGTGGAGTCATATTTTAAACTAGGTTCTTTGCTTGCAGCCATCTTAGATGAAGTACGGACCTGTCGAATATCTTTTTCTTCTTTGGAAGGGACTATCTCAGCACCATTGTGACTAAGTTTGCTTTTTATTGAACTAGAAATTATCTAAGAAGAAGATCTTTGAATGTCTTTCCAAAAAGGTCCAGCGTTTAAACTATGTTTCCCGCTTGCGGCTATCTTCAATGTGGTACGGACCTGTCAGATATAATTTTTCAAGGGGACCTCCTGAGGACTCTTGGGACCAAGTCTGGTTTTAATTGGCCCTGTAATTCTAGAGAGTTCAATTTTTGAATGAAAAGATTACTACGGACGGCAAGTGATGGCAAAAGCTCAATCTAGGTATAGCCAGGTGAGCTATAAATCACTTTCCAAAACACACAAAGGGCAATCACTCAAACAGAGAGTCGTCATATCGAATGGAACACATTGTCTTTTGTAATACTGCACATTTTTCTCTTTACATGTGATGAGCTATGTATTACGGCTTATGGTTTATCCATTTCCAATGTATACGGAATGTAATACTCCAGGTCATAAGTACTCTTGGACCTTGGCATATTCACATGTACCATATGTTACTTACAGGAGGGTGCAGCCATAATTTATCGTCCAAGTTAACTTGGAGAGCAGTCACAAGAACAGCTCAAAGTTAACCTTTAGCAGACTTAGAACAGTCATAGAATCCTGTCTGCTCTGGTCCTAGAACCATGTCTTTTCTAGTCATGACCGTTCTACTCAAGTCGGCTCTAGCAATGACCGTTCTACCTAAGTCTGTTCTAGAAATGAAATGACCGTTCTATCTAAGTCTGCTCTGCCCATGACTGTTCTTGCCAAGTCTGTTCTGGTTATGTCCGTTTTGCCAAGTCTGTTTTTGGGACAGCAGTCCTAGAATTCAAATTGTATATGAAATTGGATTGTGTCAGAATTTCTTTTTTTACGTACCCGAAACGCTTAAATAAAAAATATAAACAACTCTCTTATTTTACCATGTTTTCAATAATTATTTGTTTCAGTGAACGTAATCTGATAATGATTTTCCTATAAATAAACTGACGATTTTTTTATTTATGATAATAAATAACTCTTGCAATTCAGTTTTCTAGTATATCACGAAAAGGGAAATAACTCTTAAATCTACCTGGATAAACATATGTAAATAAGTTTCCTTGTATAAGGGCACTTACCGGAAAAATCAAAATAATTCATTTCATACGTCTAATTTTTATTTAATTTTTGTTTTTTTTTTAATACAACTTGACTTGAAATATATGAAATACGTATTTATTCGACACGTTATGAATGTTTGCGAGGGCTCTGACAAGAGCTGGTATAAGAGCGGTCATAGCTAGTAAAGGTCAGCTGATAGCAGTCATGGCCAGAACAGACTACTAGCAGACTAGGCTCCTTGAGCTAACCGGCAATTTAGCTGCGAGCACCCCTTAAACCATCTCTCAAAATTACGTATTGTCTTTTTCTCACGTTTCAAGATTGTTGTCATTGAGTTAGTAGTCTACCTGTATTAGGTTTTATTCGTATGTTCTTATACTATAGGGAAACGGGACAAATAAAGGGGAGTCTTGGGTACCCATAAGCCGATTTAACCCTACCGCTGGCTTTTGCTAGTGCCGGTACCAAGTCCGGCTGTCCCGAGTTCCTATCGTTGTCTACGTTTGTTTTTTGTCTTATACGTGTTTTTCTTGTGTAGTTCCCTTGCAAATTGTTATATGTAGTTATAATTTTCGGCCATTGTAGGTGTTTCCTGTTATCCATTTTTTAACATTAAAAAGAACGGTCATGAGTAGAACAGGTCAGAGCAGTAATGGCTGTGACCAGAACGGTCTTGATTCCAGCTATGACCATGGCTGGTCAAATCGGTCAGCATTCTAGAGCAGACCTGAGCTGTTATAGAGCAGACTTGATACCTGTTCTTAGTTAACTTAGAGGACCTTTAATGACTGCTTCAAGTTACCTTTATGAGAGGTTATGTCTGTAGCCGACTGTAGTTCAATGGTCAAGGTCCAAGGTCTTAACCACTTAGTGTTCTTGAGTTTTTTTTTAAATTAACGGGGACCCAAACAGGTGTGGACTCTGCAAGATAGAAATGTAACATAGTGAAGTTTTGCAATTATGAACATTTTTTTCACATCAAAGCCACCTTATTGCACTTGTTTCTCCCCCCCCCCCCCCATGTATGTACGCTCATGCTGGTCGCGTAATCATGAACATCTTCAGCAATTAGAATTTGCGTAATCGCTTCACAAAGGGTCTTAAATATCGTGAACCCCGACCAATCAATTGGAAACACAACGTCAACAAATATTGATGAATATGATAATGTGCTCAGAGATAGCGTGAAAAGGTTGAAACACTATCCGACTTAAGTAGATGGACATTGACAAATCATTTTGGCACCCCATATACAAACTCTCCACCATACCAAGGGAGGACATATTACACAATAACAAATCGGTAGTGTCTTCCTTTATTAATTTGAGTGAATAGAACAACAACTTGCCCTGTATCTACTTGCTAACTTAGATTAATTAATTACCCCTACACGCAGAGATACATTGCTGGATCTGCCAAATGCACAACAAAACCCCTTTCTAAGCTCCTAACTTCATTACTAACTGCAGTCAAAGATGGCTTAAGATAGTGATAGAGTATACTCAACTAGTGGAGTGAATCAGATGTGGATTCTGAAAAGCTCAAAACAACGGCAGCAGAATATCAAAGGAACAAAGCACTACACAAATCAAAGCCCAGAGAAAAGGCAAAAGTAAGAACACCAAAAGACGGAAGAGCGAAGACACCACATGCCCACACAACACACGAACATTACACACACAACACAAAAAATCAAAGCACTAACAGTGTGAACTCTCAATAAACAAGAGTGACATCAGGTGTTCCGGAAGGGTAAGCATGTCATGCTATGTGCACAGCACCCGTCACACCGTCAGTGGGTCAATACAGGGCAAAGTCAAATCCGGGAAGATGCGAATCCAGCTGAAAACGTCAGTCTCTATTTGTGATACCGATATCTCACATCTATCCATGATGTCACGTCGACGGCCACAGAATTTATGAAGGGACGAAAGTAACAAAGGCTGAACATATCCCTGACTCAGCAGTTTTTGTGACAGTGCTTTTGCTCTTTCCACAAAGTCACTGTATGTACTGCACGTTCCACAGTAACGAATTAATTGTGAAATATACACTCTATATGCTGGGGATGCAGGTATATTGCTGCGGAGAGGGGAAAGTCCACAATTGGAAAGTCAAAACCATCACGCTTGTCACACAATCTAGATTTTAGACGCCCATGTCCGCCTATGTATAACAAAAGATCAAGGTATGAAGCAGAACCGGGTGCTCCGGCTGTCCCTCTAACCTGAAGCCCACCGGGGTAGACACCATGTAAACATTCTTTAAATCTCGGGTTATTAAGAGAAAGCACATTGTCTATATATCCGAAGCCGAAACCAAAAAAAAAATTATTAGAATATGTGTCTTCATCTGAACTGAACCACTGCAACAGTGTCAAAACATTGATTTTTCTACACTCTATACTACTCTTCCACACGATGAGCTGAAATCAGTTCTCCATGATTTAATACATCAGTCATTCTGTACTGAACATGCGGAAAAGGGTGTAAAATGATATTCATATTTCGTGATAGGTAAAGATGGAGCATATTTCGTTGAACATCACACTAATTCAGACAAAAAGTATACACAGGAGAATGTAATGGAAATATTGGAATTCTTGATTAATAACATATTTGTAGTATTTCGAGGACAAGTTTGGCTTCCTATTTCGATACTTTTTGAAATGAGTACTTCTTTTTGGACTACTTTTGGATTATGGCTTTCCATATTATTTGATTTTAATGCTACTCATGAGAGGTTACTCCTTGAAAAACGTGTACAGCATAACGACATTTACTGTTTTTTATGCAACTTCGGTATTTTTTTTGTATTTTGAACCATTGGGCCGATGCCACTGCTGGTGGACCAGATGTCCCTGAGGGTTTTCATCAGGTGAATGATCAGACTTGTCTGACATGAAAATTTTACCTTGCGTGCTATAGAAATTGCCGTTTTTATCAAAATTCTAACCCATCCCATTAAAATTCAGTGTATGACATGCGGTAGATGTCCTTGGTACTCGATCTGGCTTCCTATTTCGATATTTTTGGAAATGAGTACTTCTTTTTGGACTACTTTTGGACTATGGCTTTCTATATTATTTGATTTTTATGCTGCTAATGAGAGGTTACTCCTTGAAACACGTGTACAGCATAACGAAAATTACTGTTTTTATGCAACTTCGGTTTTTTTGTATTTCCAACAGACAATAGGGATACGTTTGGGTACTAATTTTATGCCATTTTAGCAGATTTGTTTCTTTATTCGTATGAAGCCAGGTTAGTACAAGGGCTAGTTTAGAAAAAAAAGACAATAAGCTAGCCAAGTCCTTTAATTTCAGCTTCCGTTATATAGATGATATTCTTTTGTCAAACAGCCCTCAATTTAACGATAACATTCATCTTATATACTCAAATGAACTTGAGATTAAAGAGACCACTGATACACCATCATCAGCATACCTGGACCTGCACTTATACATTGACAACTCTGGACGTCTGAAAACAAAATTTCACGAC
The DNA here is from genome assembly GCA_002080025.1 of Modiolus philippinarum. Taxonomy (NCBI): domain Eukaryota; kingdom Metazoa; phylum Mollusca; class Bivalvia; order Mytilida; family Modiolidae; genus Modiolus; species Modiolus philippinarum. The sequence goes on along the minus strand of MJUU01003689.1, from coordinate 37,223 downwards.
AAGCGTGATGATTTCGAATTTCCAATAGTGAACTACCCGTTTTTGAGCAGTAATATTCTCGGAATATAGCGTCTTCAACAACTCATTCGCTATTGCCGTACTTGTAGTTTGTACAGTGATTTTATCAAAAGAGCGAAATAGCTGTCTCAAAAACTTGTACTTCAAGGGTATGTTAAGTCATTGTTGCATATAGAAGTTTTAGGTCGTCACCATCATTTGACAGACCGTGACAATGATTCGCACGTGTTTGTTCTACTCTTGACGATTTTAATGAACGTAACCTTACTATCACAGCAAAACTTTTACAACAGGGTTACAGATTTCATAAATTATTGAATACCTTTTAGAAGTGAATATTTAATATCTAAATATGGCGTTACTCGCAAACAGCTTATTACTAAGGGCATTTCTAATCCCCGTTTTTACGGTAATGTTGTTAAAAAATGCCAGAAGCTAATTAAAAATCCAGAAAAGCTGGGACGTAACTTACATTCTTTTGCGTAATAGGGGATATTGACAAGATACTCTGCTTGCATCCTTTGAATTAGCTTTGAGATCTAGTGACCTGAAAATTTTACATACATACTGGCCTCTCACTGATACTGCCGATGTCTACTGAAATATATGATGATTCTTGACTGAATCCTGCGGGAAGTTTTGAGTTTGATTTTTCTTCCGTAGTGCGACAGTGTTCTACCAGCAGACTAGGTTCCTTTAGCTAGCCGGCAGATTAGCGGCGAGCACCCCTTGACCCATCTTTCAAAATTACGTATTGTCATATTCTCTCCTTTCAAGATTGTGGTCATGGAGTTAGTAGTCTACCTGTATTGGGTTTAATTCGTATGTTTACTATACTATAGGGAAACGGGACAGATAAAGGGGAGGTTTGGGTACCGATAAACAGGTTTAACCCTACCGCTGGCTTTTCCTAGTGCCGATACCAAGTCCGGCTGTCCCGAGTTCCTATAGTTGTTTACGTTTGTCTTTTGTCTTATTTGTGTTTTTCCTGTGTATTATTTCTCTAGCAGATTGTGGCATATTATTATAATTGTCAGCTATTGTAGGTGTTCCCTGGTATCCCTTTTATTTCATTTATTCTATTTCAAAGATGAGATTAGATATTTTTGGATAGTTCCGGAGTTGATTACCAGACTGACAAACAATGACAGTAACAAAACCGGATTTTTCACTGGTAGTCTTCCGATTGCCTTGCGTGGAGCAGATCATGCCTACCCTTCCGGAGCACCTAATGATACCTTCAATTTTGTATGGGTTCACATTCTTAATGCTTTAATTTTTTAGCGTTCTTGATCATTTTTGTTTATTTGTTTTGTCTTTGTCAAGCTGTCTCATTTAGTGATGGATATTATTAGCTGTGATATTGGATTTTTGATTTTAAAACCCCCCTTTTATCATAATTGCTTTGGTAGTCATTTGCCGATGTATTACATTACAGCGATGGAAACGTTAAAGATTACCAACCACACGCACACGATTCACACGATGAACGCACACGGTTCACACGTTGAGCGCACACGATTCGCACGATGAATGATAAGGAAAGTTCTCAATCGTGTATCGTGTACCGTGTATCGTGTACCGTGTAACGTGCACCGTGTCAGTTAAAAAATCTTATATATGTTCATGAAACGAAATCAGAATGAAAAATATCTGCGTGCAATAAAAGTCGAGAAATTCTAGATTTCACAGCATAAATAAAATGGTAATTTACAATGCGATACATTTAGATAAAACCAATGTTAATTTTGACAAAAGAAAAGTTTTCCATATGAAATAGCGTGTTGCAATCTTTCTCCCGGGAACTGTCACGAGTTTTGCCGTAACAATACCAGAGTAGGGTCGACAAAAGCTTAAAATGTTGTTATTTTGTCAGAAAAATAAATAAATTAAATAAACAATGTTTAATCAAAATATAATTTACGTCAAATAAAAACGTACTGATATATACCGTAGTAATGAACCTAAGAAAATTACTTTTAAATTAGATTTACACATACTAAAATTTTCTTATAATTTCAACATAATATATAAGAAATTAAGGACACATTTTCTCTATTTTATTTTATACTAGTGTCCACAATACTATAACTTGATAGAATTTAGCCATAAATATAAAATATAGGGCACTTTTTCTCTATTTTATATTAACCGGTATCCGCAATACCATAACTTGATAGAATTTAACCATATGTATAAAAGATAGGGCACTTTTTCTCTATTTCATATTTTACCGGTGTCCGCAATACTAAAACTTGATAGAATTTAACCATAAATATAAAAGATAGGGCACTTTTTCTCTATCAAATATTATACTGGTGTCCGCAATACTATAACTTGATAGAAATCAACCATAAATATAAAAGGACACTTCTTCTCTATTTTATATCATACCAGTGTCCGTAATACTATAACTTGATAGAAATGAACCATCAATATCCTAGATAGGGCACTTTTTCTCTATTTTATATAATATACCAGTGTCCGCAATACTATAACTTGATAGAATTTAATTATAAATATAAAAGATAGGGCACCTTTTCTCAATTTCATATTATGCAGGTGTCCGCAATACTAAAACTTGATAGAATTTAACCATAAATATAAAAGATAGGGCACTTTTTCTCTATTTTATATTATACCGGTGTCCACAATACTATAACGTCATAGAATTTAACCATAAAGATAAAAGATAGGGCACATTATCTCTATTTTATATATACCGGTGTCCATAACAGTAAAACTTGATAGAATTTAACCATTAATATAAAAGATCGGGCACTTTTTCTTTATTTTATATAATATACCGGTGTCCGCAATACTATAACTTGACAGAATTTAATTATAGATATAAAAGATAGGGCACCTTTTCTCAATTTTATATTATGCAGGTGTCCGCAATACTAAAACTTGATAGAATTAAACCATAAATATAAAAGATAGGGCACCTGTTCTCTATTTCATATATATCGGTGTCCACAATACTATAACTTTATAGAATTTATCCATAAATATAAAAGATAGGGCACTTTTTCTCTATTTTATATTATACCGGTATCTACAATACTATAACTTGATAGAATTTAACCCTAAATATAAAAGATAGGGCACTTTTTCTCTATTTTATATTATACCGGTGTCAGCAATACTATAAATTGTTAGAATTTAGCCATAAGTATAAAAGATAGGGCACTTTTTCTCTATTTTATATTATACCGTTGTCCTCAATACTAAAACTTGATAGAATTTAACCATTAATATAAAAGATAGGCGCTTTTTCTCTATTCTATATTATACCGGTGTCCACAATACTATAACATGACAGAATTTAACCATAAAGATAAAAGATAGGGCACTTTTTCTCTATTTAATATTATACCGGTGTCCGCAATACTATAACTTGATAGAATTTAACCATAAATATAAAAGATAGTGCACTTTTTCTCTATTTTATATTTTACCAGTATCCACAATAGTAAAACTTGATATAATTTAACCATAAATATAAAAGATAGGGCACTTTTTCTCTATTTTATATAATATACCGGTGTCCGCAATACTATAACTTTAAAGAATTTACCCATAAATATAAAAGATAGGGCACTTTTTCTCTATTTTATATTCTACCGGTATCTGCAATACTATAACTTGATAGAATTTAACCATAAATATAAAAGATAGGGCACTTTTTCTCTATTTTATATTATACCGGTGTTCGCAATACTAAAATTTAACTATAGATATTAAAGAAAGGTCTCTTTTTCTATATTTCATATTATACCGTAGTCCAAATGCTATAACTTGATAGAATTTAACCATAAATATAAAGGAAAGTGCACCTTTTCTCTATTTTATATTATACCGGTGTCGCAATACTAAAACTTAATATTATTCAACCATAAATATAAAAGAAAGGGCACTTTTTCTCTTTTTCATATTATACCGGTGTCCGCAATACTAAAACTTGATAGAATTTAAGAATAAATATAAAGAAAGGGCACTTTTTTTCTAATTTATATTATAGCGGTGGCCACAATACTATAACTTGATAGAAGTTAACCATAAATCTAAAAGATAGGGCTTTTTAACTATTCATATTATACCTGTGTCCGCAAAACTATAACTTGATAGAATTTAACCATTAATATAAAAGATAGGGCACTTTTTCTCTATTTCATATTATACCTGTGTCCGCAATACTATAACTTGATAGAATTTAACCTCAAATATAAAAGATAGGGCACTTTTTCTTTATTTTATATTATACCGGTGTCCACAATACTATAAATTGATAGAATTTAACCATAAATATAAAAGATTGGGCACTTTTTCTCTATTTTATATTATACTGATGTCTGCAATACTTTAACATGATAGAATTTAACTATAAATATAAAAGATAGGGCACTTTTTCTCTATTTTATATTATACCGGTGTCCGCAATACTAAAACTTGATAGAATTTTACCATAAGTATAAAAGATAGGGCACTTTTTCTCTATTTTATATTATACCAGTGTCCGCAATACTATAACTTTATAGAATTTACCCCTAAATATAAAAGATAGGGACTTTTTTCTCTATTTTATATTATACCGGTGTCGGCAATACTATAACTTGATAGAATTTAACCATAAATATAAAAGATAGGGATTTTTTTCTCTATTTTATATTATACCGGTGTCGGCAATACTATAACTTTATAGAATTTACCCCTAAATATAAAAGATAGGGACTTTTTTCTCTATTTTATATTATACCAGTGTCCGCAATACTATAACTTTATAGAATTTACCCCTAAATATAAAAGATAGGGACTTTTTTCTCTATTTTATATTATACCGGTGTCGGCAATACTATAACTTGATAGAATTTAACCATAAATATAAAAGATAGAGCACTTTTTCTCTTTTTTATATTATGGTCTATTTTATATTATACCGGTGTCTGCAATACTAAAACGTCATATAATTTAACCATAAATATAAAGAAATGGGCAGTTTTTCTCTATTTTATATTATATATAGATTATAGATACTTAATCTGGTAATATTTTTATTTTCTTCTTGTAAAATCGGTGGTTGTAAAAAAAGGTATATTTCGAGTTGAAAAAAAAAAATAAACAACAACGGTGTTTTGCAAAAACTGGTAAATCTATCTATAAAATGCGGAATTCAAATGAAACGAGTAAACGCACGCTACACGATACACGCAATGAACGTTACACGTTACACGATACACGATGAGCGCACACGATTTACACGATGAACGCAAACGATCTACACGATGAACGCACACGATTCACACGATGAGCGCTATTTTGGGAATGTTGCACGTTTCCATCGCTGTAAATAAGCTGTTTCTTACGGTTTCCGAGTTTATCAACTAATAAGCTCTAAGGTCAAAGGTAAAGGTCATTGATGACCTTTGATCTTGACATTTTTAGATCTAATATATGTCACCTAAGTTTATGGTCAAAGCCCCATGTCTCTATGTCTTATCGTTAGGGGAATGTAATAATACAAAAATGGAAACCAAAATTTAAAGAAAACCAATAACTCGTACAAGGAGTTGTCGAATTGTTTCAACTCAATTGTAACAGAGTTGCATGTGACATTTTTCCACTGAATGTTGTCAGCCATCTATTACGTTTAAGAGTTTAAAAGATAACGAGGTCAAAGGTTATCGGCGACATTTGATCTTAATATTTTATTTACCAATTATGCCTAATGAACAATGTTACGAGCGATTATAATCTTTCATCGGTAATAACTAAAAAAATACCATAAGACACGGTCTGTCAAAATGTCAGTAACTTCCGTTGTGACATAATGAACCGTTTCTTATTATACTTCATCACCTATCTTCCACGTCATTTAAAGGATAGAAAGGTTTTCGGTTGCAGGATAGATAACTCTGTTATTAGGAAGTGATAAGTTTCACAGTGTCATTGGATTCGACTCATCACTAAGCCATTAAATAGTACCAGTAATCGAACTGATATGTCCCAACACATTTTTGACAATGAGCGGTAGAAAAAAATGATCAAAAGAAATACAATAAGATTTTTCAATATATGTTTATTCCCAATGCATGTACTCTCCAAATATGTTGCCATTTTTTATAAAAAGAAATAAAAGCAAGTGAAACATATCCATACCAATTTGAAGCGAGATAAATTAGCATGTTAAAAATAATTACTTATACATAAAACGTTAACAAATCCATAATTACCTAACATGCAGAACCTTCACTGCTCATTCACTGTCATAAGTGTTATCAATTCCCCCAAGTAGTACATCGATTACTTAAATCTTACCTACAAAACTATTCAAATCTTTTGTAATACCAATATTTATGGAAGCGTATAAGCGCCTCACTTTTTTATTTTGCGTGATAACGTTAAATTTTGCATTATTTCGCAAAGTTTTGCGTTATTTTGCAAAAAATGCGTTATAACGCTAATTTAAATATCAAAATAATAAATTTTGCCTTAAAACACACATGTAAATATACGTATTACTAAAAATTATTTTGCAGAGGCTTGCTAATTTTTGCAATTGTTTGCTTTAAAATCCAAAGTTATGCGTAATTTCGCATTTGTTTTTTGCATATAACGCAAAATTATATTGTGCATTATTTCGCAAAGTTTGCAGTATTTCGCTAAGCTTGCGCTATCTCGCAAATGTTTCCATTACACGCAAAGTTCTACTTAAATTGATAAATACTGTATTATGGATCTCATCATTTCGAGATTTTGAGTCGGTTACAGTTCAATGTTATTACATGTGTTTTATCTTAGAATTGTATTACTGACTTGGCTGATTTCATAAACTCTGAAGAGACATTGCAATTAAATTACAAAAGAATAATTAAGTTCGTACCCGACTCTAAATATTGAATTTGTTTGAACCCAAACATTATCTTTCAATTCAAAACAAACTTTGAGTAATTACGCAAATGTTTGAGAAATAACACAAAACTTTGCATGAAGAAAGACAATTTTGCAAATTAACGTAAACTTTTCCAAAAAGTTTATATTACCTCAAACGCCTCAGTTGTTTTTTATATAGAGTGTCTCTCTTGAATCCTAAAATCAATATTACTGATCAAATATCTGTACTGGTAAAATATCTGTAACCATTTGTAGATAATATTTACAAAACGCGGCTTGGTTTATGTTCTTTTTGAGTATATCTTAGTATAAAGAAATGTTTCTCTTTAAAAAATTCCGTGTTTACATAAACTCCAGTTTTTGTATTCCGGATAAATCACGCGATGACTAATCACGCAATTGTCATGTGAAATGTGTTCAAACCAAAACAATAAATGACATGCGCAAAATTATTGGGAAGGGTGTTCAGATTACACATGTATTGTTTACATGTTGTTATATTTTAAGGGTATACGCACTGTGCATATCTAGATTAATTCCAGATTACCAATTCAGATTAAGCTAATCCGGATTCTTCATGATTTTGTTTCATCACGCGATGGAAATTGCGTATTTATTTCGAAATGACTTAACATAGTTTTTATATACGAATGATAAATCTAGAATGAATGCGCGATATTTACATGATGAAACCGTAGTGTGGATAGGGTATAATAACTCACGGATAATGAGTTTTCTGTTTCATGTTTTGTTTGATATGTTTTTCTTTTGTTTTCTTTTTGTTTTGTTTGTTTGTTGTTGTTGTTGTTTTCTTTTTTATGGCATCCAAACCTTCAAGTCATTGTTTAGATTATGATGTATCCGATCCAAAGCACACGTCATTGGAAAACGTGTTTGCAAATAAGTATCATTATGAACTTAAAAATAACAATTTTTTTTTTAATTTAACTTATCCCATCTATAAGCAACAAACCTAGTTGTAGGGCAAGTATCTTCTTACATATATAAAACATTTATTTTGATCAATAACAGAAGCAAAGTAAAGATGCGGATTTAGTGGTAGCGTGAGGGGCATACGCCCTTCTAAAATCGGAAACAATAATATTCTTATAGATTTAGTTAAATGATCTGACTAAAAATTCGCGCTTTTCTCAAGTGCGCCACCCCTTTTCTTCAACTCGTTCCTGCATGTTGGGAAAATAACATAAATAATTTATTCATCACTGGCATCAAGACTGACAACGACAGTACAATAAATTGGTTTTGGGTCCTCAATTTTTCTTCTATTTACCAATTTGCTTAATTTGTTAAAAAAATGTGATGTTCGCTCCATGGACTCACCTTTTACATTTTTAAATTATATATAATAGTTACGTTTAAATTTCTGTTTCAGAAGCCCTTTAGCACGTTGTCGGAACAAAATTCATGAAGAAACGCAAAAAAAAAAACAAAAACAAAACAAAACAAAACTTGCCTTTCAGAGGAAGTGAGCTAAAATGGTGTCTTCCGAAAAAAGTTTTGCTAATATACAGAATGAGAGAAAAGTCCAAGGACGACGTGGGTATATGATCTGGTTTAAGTTGATTTGGCATAAAATGAACGATAGGCCTTTTGAAAAAGGCGTGAACTGTACAGTTTTTTTTTTTTAAATTGGGAGAAATAAGTAATAAAGAACTTTAAAGTTAAAACTACAGGTTTGCAGCCTAACATCCAAATTGGTATTTGTTTGTTAGTACTGTCTCTTCTGTTCTAATTTCGGTTTTTAAATATCCAAATGTTATTATTTAATCTGCACAAAAGACAACTAATTTGTCGAAATGGCGATATGCAGATACTAAATTCACACTAACTTCAGTATATTTTTATTGATAGTAATATTTCTTTCCCTGTCAAGGAAAAATTACATAATGCTTTGTCATGCATTCATTGGTTTACCAATCTGCTAAAGGTTTCGATAAACTTCTTTTGAAAAAAAATATCAAATTCTAAATTGGTACGTAAGTTGTTGAATACTAAATTCAGGACAAATTTTGTTAAGAAAAAAGAATTAGTGAAAAAAGTAAAATAAGAATGAAATACGACCAATCAAAGATTGCCATCCCCCCGCTACCCCTTTTTTGAACACTTTCCCTTGTAAAAATAAGACCAGTGTTTTTGAAACTAAATTTCTTTCTGTTGAAGCAATCATTGTTACTGAAAAAAAAACAAAAATGATATGGTTGCTAGGTAGAATTTCAAAAAGGACTGGTTTCTGAGAATTTTTGGAAATAATCAAATAAGAATCAAAGATGTATGCAACCTGAGTGTTGAAAATCATCATATTTACTGTAAGGAATGGAAAAAAAGATACGGTTGCTAGGTAGAATTCCAAAAAATTATGGGTCTTTAAGAGTTTCATGAAATTTACCAAAGTTAGAATGAAAGATTTTTGCAATCTGACCAATGAAAATGATCACTGAAACTATAAGGCATCAAAAAGATATGGTTGCCACGTAAAATTCAAAAACGTAATTGGTCTTTGCAAGTCTCAGAAAAATATACCATAATAAGAATATATTTTTTTTCTTGCACTCTGATTATTGAAAATGATCTTCCCTACTGTAAGGAATGGAAAAAGAGATGGTTGCTAGGTAGAATTCCAAAAAATAATGGGCCTTTGAGAGTTTCAGGAAATTTACCAAAATTAGAATCAAAGATTTTTGCAATTTGACTATTGAAAATGATCACTGAAACTATAAGGCATCAAAAAAGATATGGTTGCAAGGTAAAATTCCCATTAGCAATTGGTCTTTGAGAGTCTCAGAAAATTTACCAAAATGAGATTTTATTTTTTTCACTCTGATTATTGAAAGTGATCTTCACTACTGTAAGGAATTGGAAAAGATATGGTTGCTAGGTGGAATTCCAAAAAGTAGTAGGTCTTTGAGAGTTTCAGGAAATTTACCAAAAGTAGAATCAAAGATTTTTGCAATCTGACCATTGAAAATGATCACTGAAATTATTAGGCATCAAATAAGATATGGTTGCTGGCTAATTCCAAAAAGTAATTGGTCTTTAAGAGCCTCAGAAAAATATACCAAAATATGAATATTTTTTTTGCACTATTATTATTGAAAATGATCTTCACTACTGTAAGGAATTGAAAAAAATATGGTTGCTAGGAGGAATTCCAGAAAATAATGGGTCTTTCAGGAACTTTACCAAAATTCGAATCAAAATGTTTTCCAACCTGACCATTGAAAATGATCATTAAAACTATGAGGCTTCAAAAAAGATATAGTTGCTATGTAAAATCCCAAAAAGTAATTGGTTTTTTAGAGTTTCTGGAAATCTATCAAAATTAGAATAAAAGATTTTTGCAATCTGACTTTTGAAAATGATCACTGAAACTATAAGGCATATAAAAAGGTATGGTTGCCAGGTAGAAGTCCAAAAAATAATGGGTCTTTGAGAGTTTCAGGAAATTTACCAAAATTAGAATCAAAGATTTTTGCAATCTCACCATTGAAAATGATCACTGAAATTATAAGGCATCAAAAAAGATATGGTTGCTAGGTAAAATTCCGAAAGTAATTGGTCTTTGGGAGACTCAGAAAATTTTCCAAAATAAGAGTATTTTTTTGCACTTTGATTATTGAAAATGCTCTTCACTACTGTAAAGAATTAAAAAAGATATGGTTGCTATAAGAATGAAAGATTTTTGCAATCTGACTAATGAAAAGGATCACTGAAACTATAAGGCATCAAAAAAGGTATGGTTGCTAGGTAGAATTCCAATAATAATGGGTCTTTGAGAGCTTCAGGAACTTGAACAAAATTAGAATCAAAATTTTTTGCAACCTGACCATTGAAAATGATCATTAAAACTATGAGGCATCATAAAAAGTTTCAGGAAATTTACCAAAATTAGAATCATGTTTTTGAAATCCTTGTGTTCATAAAAGCTGATGTCATTAAAAAGTTGCCTAGTTACAAAAGTCATTGAAAAGTTGCCTAGTTATAAAACTTTATGTTGGATTTTCAAAAATTATTAGTCTTTGACATTTTCAGGAAATTGATACTTAAACATTAGATGGAAAAAGCTTCAAAAGCCATACGGTATCTGGTTCGTTTGTGGAGGACGTGTGCAATACTTGTTTATATGTACCACAAAAACAATAAGTCTCCCAAACTTCGTTTGGGGGATTCAAATATAACGGTAAGGCCTAAAGTTAATTAAAATAAAAAAGAAAAAGAAAAAAATTCTCCTCTTCCAAAAAAAAAAATACATATTCAGTGACAAATTCTGCCCTAAACTTTAAAACCTACCACCACAATTTAATAATTCAAGTGACACAAATACGGCGTTCTCTATATGGCAGGAATATAGACTGATGGACATAATCTAAATTTATGTGTATTTGCCAAAGACAACAAATTCAAATGTGAAAATTTCCTCCGAAGTTTAAATCAGCACATTGGTCAAGAAAACCAACCTTTTTAAAATGACAATATTACTGCGCATGTGCAATGAACCCGAAAATTAACAAGATTGATTAACGTATTACTGAATATTTTTTTACAATATAACGCATTAAAAGTTTAGTCAGAATTTAAGATCAAATGCAAAATCATAGTGTGAAAATGGCGGTAACTGGTACACGACCAGTATAGTTTTACAGTTGTTTTATAATTTACACTTAATGTGATACAAAATTAATAGGATGTAAAACTGCTATGGAACAATTGCAACTTTTTGTCAGCTTTTTAAAAAAAAGTTGTATAATAAGAGTATTAAAAAGAAAGAAAACCAACAGAAAAACATTAGTCCATGGGCTCGAATTACCCCAT
>MJUU01003689.1:12894-25309 GCA_002080025.1 Modiolus philippinarum | reverse complement strand
AAAGACGGAAGACCAAAGACACCACACGCCCACAAAACACACGAACATAACATATACAACACAAAAAACTAAAGCACTAACAGTGTGAACTCTCAATAAACAAGAGTGACATCAGGTTCTCCGGAATGGTAAGCATGTCCTGCTCTGTGCACAGCACCCGTCACACTGTCAGTGGCTGATCCAGGGTAAAGTCAAAACCGGTAATGTCAAATCCGGGAAGACGCGAATCTAGGTGAAAATGTCAGTTTTTATTTGTGACACTGACATTTCATATCTATGTGAGATGTCGTGGTGACGGCCATAGAAATTAACATATCCCTGACTCAGCAGTTTTTTTGACAGTGCTTTTGCTCTTTCCACAAAGTAACTGTATGTTCTGCACGCTCTACAGTAACGAATTAATTGTGAAATATACACTCCATATGCTGGGGATGCAGGTATATTGTTGCAGAGAAAAGGAAAGTTAACAATTGGAAAGTCAAAATCATCACGTTTGTCATATAATCTAGAATTCAGACGTCCATGTTCGTCAATGTATAGCAAAAGGTCAAGGTATAAAGCAGAATCGGTTGTATCGGTTGTCTCTTTAATTTCAAGTTCATTGGGGTAGATGCGATGTTAATATTCTTAAAATCTTGGGTTATTAAGAGAAAGTACATCGTCTATATATCTGAAGCTGAAATTAAAAGTCTGGGCTAGTTATTTTTGTTTCTGTTGTATTAGCCCCTGTAAAAACTTTGTTTCATACGAAAAAAAGAAAAGGTCAGCTAAAAGTGGCGCACAATTTGTACCCTTAGGAATCCCTATTGTCTGTTGAAAAACACGGCCTCCACATTCAACAAAAATGTTGTCGATCAAAAGTTCAAGCATCTTAATCACGTCATTTTCACTGTATTTCTTGTTTGACTCGGTGTGGTTCTTTACAAAATATGTTTTATCTTTTCCTATTACCAGATAGGAATACCTGCGTTCTCCGTTTTTGGTACAGAAACATTGATGTATCAGATCGGAAATTACTGTTTTAAGATTATTATGGGGAAGAGTTGTATAAAAGGTAGAAAAATCAAAAGTTTGATTGTTATTGCAGTATGCGAGACTGTTTTAGGAGAGCTGTTCAAGGAGATGTTTGGAATTTTTAAGAATCCACATCTGATTCACGCCGCTTGTGGAATAGGCTTTTTCGCAGTAGCTTTGTAGACCATCTCTAACTGCAGTCAGTAAAGTGGTAAGGAGTTTGGATAATGGCTAAGTGGTGCATCTGGCAGATCCTGCAATGAATCTCTGTTTGTAGGAATTCTTGTGAAGCTTAGGCACCCAGTAAATATAAGGGAGATAACTGTTATTCTCATCAACTTTGATACCGAATGATGCTAACACAGAAGTGTGATTTGTGATTATCTCGTCCCTTGATAATGTAGTTGGGGAATACGTAGGATTGCAAAATGAAGTGTCAATACCCATCTCCTTAACAAGACAGTCTAAATAGTGTTTCTTGCATACAAACACAATATTGTTAGAAGCTTTGTCTGCTGGTACTATGACGTATTTTTCCTGGAGGTTTGTCAATGTTTTAGCAAAAAATGGTCATCAAATATGCTGGGCGTTCTAGTTTTCATAGCGCCGGATACGATGCATGATTAATGACTCAATCGACCTGATCCAGTCTGACAATGTCTCCACATCTTCTTTTTCTTTCTTCGCCCAGATTCTGGCATAGTCTTCAACTGCATCCATCATAATTTTGAAGTTATACTTCCAGTTGATGTGCTGGGGTTAACGGAATTTTGGACCTTTTGAAAAAATATCTCGTAATTTTTGGTTTCCAACGATATCTAGGTCACCCGTTATCACGTGTCCAGCAGGACTATAGTTGAATGGGGAGGAGGAGCAGGTGCAATCAGGTGATTTGGCTTTAAAGTCAACAATCTGGAAATCACGCAATACCCGTTTGTGATTGAAAATAGTGGTTGCAATATATTTAGTGTAGAAATAAGAGATAAGTGGTACAGATTGGTCTTTGAAGTAAGGAGGAATGTTAGATTTCACTGTTTTGTTGTGCAGAATGTTGGAGAGATTAATGGCGTCTAGGCCTTTGTTAGCAAACTGAATTTTAAGAAATGATCGGTTTTCAGGTTTATTTGCAGAAGTTGTAACAGGTTTTAACAGTCTGTGATTGGCGATGTCCATAACGATAGCTGTTAATTTTTATTCCAGGGAATGCCAGTCAGTCACAGTTGAATCTAAACACAATTTGTAAAAACGAATGAAGTTTTGAAAGTGGCAAGGAATACAATTTTGTACGAATGTGATGAATACCTAGTGGCATTTTCATAAATGGAAGAAGACCATTAATTGAAATGTCATGTAGATGTCGGGCGGTATAATGCCTATGTCCATGACTACATGGTCTTCTCTGGCTTCCATTAAGGTTATTCATCACATTCACAGAACTGCATCCTGGGCTTGAAAGATTATCTACACTTTTAATGTTATCATTGCAACCATTGGGTATTGCTGTTCCCAGGTCTTTGATCCAGTACTCCTCTCTTTGTAGACGGATAGGTTTACTTAGGGTAGCTTCGTTTGACTTGTGATATATTTTTTCAATAATCCTGATCTTCATATTTAAGATTGAATGATCTGCCTGGTTGAAATGTGCGTAAACATGTCGGGATCTGTTAACTTTCACTTCGTATCTTTGTCCGCACATACGTTTGTTCAACCTATCTTTTGTTTCCCCTACATAAATCAGTCAACAAAGAGAGCACTCCAAGCCGTAAATTAAATTTCTCGAGGAGCAATTCAGATCATCATAACTTCTGATGTAATAACTTAAATTACTGGTAAAATTTGTGTCTGTGATAAGAATGTTACAAGTTTTGCAGTTTTTCATTCGGCATGGCCCAATTACGCCTTGTGTTTGGTGTTCAAAATTCAAAATATCATGTAATTTGACTGAAAAAGGTTTAATCTGTGGAGCAGAATGTAATGAGCTACTTGTAGAAAGGGTATGATCTGAAAGTGACTCCTGAGAATCTGTCAAAGTTGAAACTAAACTACTCTGGACTCCTAAATTTCCTTATGAACCCGTGTCCGTAGCTTCATCGGTAAGGGACCTTTTTAATCCGGGAGACGTCCCAGCTGGTATAAGTTCCTTTAGTTTCTCTATTCCCATGGCTAAAGTAATACTTAGCTACTGAGCGGATGATATCCTCTGGGACGAACCGTCCACCGTCAAAATGATGCCCAATTGCTTTCCAGTTATAAAAAAGATGTAACAAACGAATGCTTATTGTATGAGCTTTACAACGAACCAAATTGATACAATGTCTGTGCCCAATACGCTCCATAGCACCATAACATTTTCCCTAACCCCTATGAAATAGTTAAGAAATATTTGATATTTTCATTGAAATTGCTTAAGTCTAATGGCACAAATAAAGACCATTTATGTTATATAAACACCATAAATCAATAAATCTTACCCCTACCCCAACTTTACTCTAAAATTGTCAATTTTTGTTTATGTTCTCATAAAAATAACCAGAACACTCAAAATGGGTTGTATATGACTATGCTGCATGAATTGTATCATGATTTCGTATTTTAGCAGTCATTTGTCGACTTATGCTCAATATTTTGGCCAAAATTGATGAAAAATGGGAATTTTTTCTTCAATATTTCAGATTTGTCTGAATACAAAAATACCAAAGCTGCATAAAAACAATAAATTTCCTTAAAGTTTACTGTTGAATCGATATTTATGCTAAACCTGGAGGATTACTCTGCAGATATTCCATTTAATTGTTCTAACCGATATATAGATTATCTTAAAACACAGTTTGGAAAAACAAGGACCGCTCAATGTGACTTTAAATACGGATATATTTACTCCTACCCCAAAAAAATTTGACTTAAAAATTCCGAAATATGCCTGTCTTTACACATATATATGTAAAAAACATTACAATATTATATTTTCCCTGCAAAAGATACATTTGATGTATCATAATGTGTAATTTTAACGCCACAATATGGGTTAAATTGAATATTGAAATCCAGCATATTAGAATTTAAAAAAATCAAAGTTGAATTGTTAAATAAATGCCCATTAACAACGTGCATGATCTTATTCGTGTTGTTGTTGGAAAAAAGCTTTTTCGACTACATTTAATGAATAGTATTAAATATGTGTTGGAAGGAGTGATATGTTTGCAATTTATGAGAGTGTACATGTAGTTAGTTAAAAATGTCAAATCATACTATCTAATAGCTTAGATACACTTAAACGAGATTTAATCAACCTTTTCAATTTACATATCGAATTTATGAAGTTTTTAAATCTCTAAGTCAAATCAGCACAAATTCTGAAAAACGGAAAATTCCCACTTTGCATAAAATGAGACCTCCTTAAATATTTAAATCTACTTAAATGGTTTTCTGCATGTCAGCTATAGATATATAAACAAGAATTTGTATTAGACATTATCTTTTTATAATTTAGTGCACGGATATTCAATTTTTTCCTTAATTTTAAGGGGTGCTAAGTTTGGCATTTGTAAACCCACAATAAATCTGAAACTAAACTCTTTCACTCAATTTGTTGCTAACATATCATATACCATTATTACATTGGCATTTATTAGATTGAACGGTCCAAAAGTCAGAAAGTAAATATTGTGATAATATTTAAAATTCCGAATATTTCCATTTTTCAAAAACTTTTTACTAAAAATCATAATTTTATTCATTTTGAAGGTCTTATTCCCCGACATTTTATTAAAACTGATAAATTAGGCGTAATTAATATTGCTAGCTTATGAAAATGGCCTAGAGTGACCAAACTTGTGTTCATTGTAAATGATATTAAATTAGCTTCAATTTGGTAACGAATTTCAGTACATCTAACTAATCTTAAAAAAAAAAGGAAACAAAAGAAGAAAACAAAATACGGAGCATAAAAGATGAAATTTTGGTTTAAACGAAAATACAAAAATTTTGTGTGATGTACTATAAATGTGCGTTTATACTGTCTATGCATGCAGGTTAATTTCGTGTTAACATGTTCTATTTTGAAGAGGGGATACAAAAGGACAGAATAAATCGGTCTGGATCATAAATGTAAGAGTGTGTGTATGTGAATGTGAGTGTGAGTGTGTGTGTGAGGGGATGCATGGAAAGTGATTTCAGCCCATGGCCTACAGGAAGTGGTTAAAATTTTATATTTCGTAAAACCGCAGTTTGTCTCAAACGTTCGAAAACGTATTCCAATTAAAGGTCAGACATATTTGAATGATATAACATCTATATTTAAAGGTTATATATAAATTCTTTAAGAAATCTTCATTTCAACACAAAGCAGGGGTAATTCTAGAAAACTTCAAATTCCCATTTTGTTTATATTTTTGGAAAGAAAGGCCAAATTTAGCTCACTTTAACAGTTATATCCTGGTAAAAAGGTCTTCTGTATGTCTGATATAGTAAAATATAGCCCAAAATTAAATAAAGCATTATATTTTAGCATGGTGTTAGTTTTCAAACTTGTGTCAAAACTGATAAGTTAGGTACAAAAGTACAGCAAACTACCAAAGATGTTAATCTAAAGGAATTAAAAGCCAAAAATTCCTCATTTTCATCATTTTTGCATGGTGTGGGGATATTTTTTGTATCCCCAGACCATAAAAAAGGCGTAAAATGCCCACAATTATATTCATGGTAAAGATTATGAATTCAGCTTTCATTTAATACCAAAGTTTGTATATTTCGAGCATCTATAGAAAATTAAGAAACTAAAAAGTTGAAATTTAGGTTAGAATGAAAATAATAGAATTGTAAGTGGTGTACTATAAAAGTGGCCCCATTCTGTCTCTGCGTGCAGGTAAGGTTCATGTTAGCATTTTTCATTTTGAAGAAGCTGAAAAAATCGGTTTAGACGGGGAGTAAGGGTGCACGAAAAGTGGTTTCAATTCATGGCCTAAATCACCTATCGTCAGTGCGCTTGAATTACTTTCTGTACCCCCCCACCACCACCACCACACACACACACACAAACTTTCGAATCAAACAAAATTTTTTAGTGCTTATCATTGAATGATATTGCCGCTGCTTATACCAGAGTCAGTCGTTTTTTTTTTTTTTTTTCTTTTTGGCTGATAAAAGTCTATTCTGAAAATGACTGTGCCATGTTGATTCAACGGTGAGCAGTCTGTTTCAACATTAGTCTAGTTTCCACCTAATTTGTCCTTTTGTCTCATTGATTTCGGCCCTTGGCCACTCTGATCGGTAGTTTTGTTATTACCCCTATTTGCCTGAAAAAGTCTGTCCAGCGTTGGGCCAAAACAGTTCAATCACTTCCAGTCTTTACCTTTGTTGTAAATGACTGATCAATGTTGAGTCATTCCCAACGCTACCTGTGCTAAAGACGTCTGACCTGTGATGAGAATGTCTGTTTAGCTTGGAGTCAAGTTATCAGTAATTTTAAACGATACCTGAGTTGAAAAGGGCTGATCCGTTTGAAGAATATCTGTCTTGATTTGGGTCAACGCTTATAGGTCATTTCAATTCTGCCTATGTTGTAAAAGTCCTACTAAGCCCTGTTAAAAAACATGTTGACATTAATATATGCTTTACGAATATACAGGATAGGGCAACTTTTTAAGGTACCGTGTACAATTCTTATATTTCGTTTTAACCTTATTATCTTTTAAGATCAATAATTTCCATATTTATGTTAAATGTATTAAATTTGGTGTCTATTGAATGCTAACTCTATATTCTTTTAAATAAATAAAAAAGGGTAATTTAATTAAATATTTTCGATATTTTGACTATCCATTGATGGGATCGTAATGTTTTGTTTTATGATCATTTAGGAACAAATTGTGTACAAAATATTTTGTTTCAGTCTTCTTGCTTGGTTCACAAATATCGAAATAAGCACCCCTCCACCTAAAAAAATAAGAATAATTTCTAAATGCTATAAAATAATCTTTTATTTGAGTTTGGGTTATACTTAAGTTTTTACAATATCTGATATACAGAGGACCTTTTAAGAGTATAGTTTAACCTTTAAATTGAGCTTTATTTGGTTGAAATTCTCGGAAATATTGGGAATTTTCAGGTTTATAGAATATCCCCTGATTTGTCATTAAGATGTAGATTTCTTATATAATTTATATATAAATCTTATATATAACTTTAATAATGCATGTTATATTGTTACAGGACTAAGTGTTAAGTACAACATGTTTTAAAAAGTTTCAGACAAACTGTAGACTCATAAAATGCAAAATGTTAAACCCTTCTGGTAAATAAAGACACTACTTAGTATTTTGTTTTGTTTAAAAGTTACAGATTTGTGACTACTTTATAATGTGACGGACTTTCACCGCCAAATACACACATATGCATACATGAGTAAAAATAACACCATGCCTTAGATACTGCCGGCACTCTTTTCATACAACAATGAAAAATGGAAATTTTCGGACTTCTGTGCCTTTTTTTTTTCAATTTTTCAAGATTTCCCAAGACGCAAACGATTCTCAGCTTCAATCAAAATAATGCTTACCTAAAACTTCCGAGTCAATTTCTATATTCATAAAATAATCTCTAACCTGCTCACAAAATACAAACAATCTTTGTATTGTGAAAAGGAAATATACAAAATAGTAATCCCAGGTTCACAACTACATTTAAACTTACTTTACACGTTTCAAAATAATCGAGATACATCTTTGGAAGTTTGTTGTTTTTAGTTTTAAAAAAATCAATATTGAGAATATCATAAATGCAAATCGGAATTTTTGAAGATTCAAATAATTTGAACAGTTTTTTTATTATGTGTCTTTATATTGCAGATTTTGTTCAGAAATGTTATACTGAAATCCACAAGGAACATAGTTATAATTATAATTATCTACCCCTTTGCGAATTTCGGTGTTTAAATACATTTTTTGCCTAAATATATATATATATATATATATCATTACCTCTACAATATCTAAAAGATAGTTATTCACCGCATTTTGTCCATAAATAAACATCAGTATGACACATTTTCATGAAATAAAAGGGCAAAAATTCATATATCTTTTTGGGGAAACGGATAAGTATTTTTCATTTATCAACACAACCCTTAGTTAAGTGAATGCAATTCCTCGACAATTACTATGTTGTTAACATCGACATTTTTACGGAAGGCATGCCTAGACATCAAAAATGTTTTGCAAGTAAGATGCAAAGACTTTGATTAAATTTTGTTCTAATATCTTCTGTTAAATTGATGTAATTGCCGAAGGCAAAAAAAGTCAACGGAAATTATCATTTAAGTATTCTTAGGGGCAATATGGAGATATAACAGTCGAATATAGATAGCCAATTATCTCATATACATTTATTAGTTTTCTATGAGTTAATATATGTCAGCAGCAGGCAAGCAATGTCTATATTATCCGTATTTTTACATGCTTAACAGCAAGGACCGATAAGAATATAAATCAACAGGATGTTGTGATGTTGGGAGGTCATGTCAACTGAAATGAAGCTTTAAATGAATGCTTTATATTAATTTCAGTAACGGTGAACTATCAAACTTTCAAATTTTGGCATTATTTGTTATTTCAAAATGTTATTCTGACCTCTTTTTTTAAGTGCCCACATCTCACTATTTTAAAATGCCTTAGTTTTCTTTCAATCGACTTGATGAGTGCCCTGTATTTATCTGGGTGTTGTAATCGTCTGCTAGGTTGAGACACTACTGTTTTTGTTGGGCAGCGGATGTCAGTGATTGTAAGAGTATTTTGCCAGTTTAATTTATTTTTCTTGACACTGCCACATCCATAACGTGAAAAACTGAAAAACATGGATGTGGTGTTGAAAGACATTTAACAAAGAATTCCGCTTAAACCGGTGCTAAGGGCGATCTTGAACTTACCTTGAGGTATGAGCAAAGCTCAATCTTAAAGGCCTCATGATGACTTTTTATTTAATCTGCACTGATGAGAGAAAAATTGTCGAAATGCGCATATGCAGAACCAAAATTCACAGTAACCTAATTATGTTGTTATTTGTTTCCACTGGGCCGATGTCACTGCCAGTGGACTGTTAGTCCCCGAGGGTATTCACCATACCAGTAGTCAGTACTTCGGTGCAGGCCCGAAAATCGATTTTATTTGAAAATTTGAAATATCTAAATTTAAGAAAAAAATTTCAAACCTAAGGAGTATCTTCCTCTTGCATAGATTTGTCCTTAGCTGATTTTTGCTTTCCTATTTAGATCCTATTGGTATTTTGTTCTGTATAAGCGTTTATACATATTTCGGTTCATGGGTTTCCAAATGTTTTGATTTAATCTGCACTGATGAGACATAAGTTGTCTAAAGGCGCATATGAAGAACCTTAATTCATAGTAACCTCGGTATTTTGTTATTTAAGATGTAGAACATGAAGAGGAACAATAAAAGCGTTATTCCTTAGCTTGATTTTACCATATATTTGTAGAGACTTTCTCTCATGAGCATTTATTCCATATCCTTCCATTGTATTCAAGTAAAATTC
Organism: Modiolus philippinarum; assembly: GCA_002080025.1. Taxonomy (NCBI): domain Eukaryota; kingdom Metazoa; phylum Mollusca; class Bivalvia; order Mytilida; family Modiolidae; genus Modiolus; species Modiolus philippinarum. Next base: position 15,751 of record MJUU01003689.1, on the reverse strand, counting down.
AGAGTCAAATAATTTAACTCTGAATGACGCAATTGCGGACATCTTGAGATAAAAATGTAGAATTTGGATGATATATATGAACTTAAAAAAATTTAGACATGGAAATATGATAAATCTGAATATACGAAACTAACCATTGTGTATTTATCTTCTGATTGATATAAATGTAAAATCTCGTAAATATATACTGGCATTTGAAAACAAAGCCAGATACAATGAATGTATATCATAGTAACTAAATACCGTGATGTTGCTATGATTTGCATTAAAATTAATCACGGAAATACCAATTTTGCCTAAAAGTTCTGTGGGGTAGGGGAGAACTTGTTTATATTCCAATTTGCACTGACCAATTCTTGTACATTTTATACAGTGCGTTAAGTTGGCAAACGTATTTATTGAGGACAACGTAACTGCACACTGTTGGATAAACGCCTCATAGTCGACAATTTCAACAATTCATCTTTGTTTTTTTCTGTGTGTGTAAAATTCAGAAACTCTTAAAATTGCCGTTTTCCACGAATTTCCAACCAAATGTTAAATAGGAAAAATGGAGTGAATGTACTTGTGACAAAAACGCACACGATACATAGAAAACTCCAGTTTATCAAGGACATGGCTTTTATTCCTGTCTTCATCTTGATGTCGCCTGAGGGTCTTCAACTAGAGGTGAACAATATTCACCCCCTCAAGAGATCAAGAAGGCCCCTAGCGTGCACTTAAGCGGTATTCTTGACAAAAATTATATCAAGGTCACTCCCTTGCTCCCCACCCGCCATGGAGTGCCAACTTGGGCGATGCTCAGGGTTATCCAGCTGAAAGCACCAGGGTTACAAAATCTACCAACATTTTGGCATTACATTTGAATATTGCAATACATTTAATACATTTTTGAAAGGAAGCAAAACAATTAGTGTGCTTTGTTCATATATATGTAAAAACAAGCACACTTTTGGGATTTAAAGGATTAATTTCATGATGGTAGGGGTAAAATTTTCGGCAAAGAACAACTAGTTGACATATATGCAGATATATCCTCCAGATTTTACATATAAAATTATAAAACAGTGAATTTAGAACAAATAGAAAATGGTGAAAGTATTTCGGGTACAATATTTACTTTATTTTGAAAAAAAAATCTGATTAATTGCAAAACGATGATATAATTCATGCAACATTGTCATACACAACACACAATTTGCAATTTCAGAGTAAATGTGTTGGTAAAGGATAATTCATATAGATATAGGAAGTTTATATTGTCTAACAATTGCAATAATCTATACTACATGTAGTTCGAAAGAATTTATTTCGTACTTTTGCGTTGCACGCTATTTTTTTAAATTTGACCCATATAACATGTAGATAAATAGAATAACTTGTCTAATCATACGAAAATTACTGTTTCGGTCAGTAATTTGTTCAGCGACATTTTACGGAAGAGCTTTGAATATCTCCCTTAAACTTATTTCAAGGATTCCAAAACGTGAACATCTCCCCAAACAAAAGTTTTTCTCTAAGAATTTTCTATTTGTTGACTTTTTATGCAAATTGTACCAATATAAAACAGCCTCAGATGCCAAAGGAAAAAAGCACAAGTAGATAACATGAACTTAAGTACAGAGACATGACAAAAAAGATAAGAATTAAGACGGAAGACCAAAGACACAAATAATTCGTGACAATAAGATAAGACATTAAAGAGGGGTACACCGACATAAAATTGAACAAAAATTTTCAACATTAATATAAATAAATAAATTACATTTGCAATTACGAACAATAGCCGATGTCATTCCAGACAACCAATTCGATGATATCATTTCAGTCGCAGCTTCAAAATGTACCTACAAGTAAATTTTCTTTGAAGATCGGATAAAATTTAAATCTTCACATATTTTACACTATGAACCAAAAAAAAAAGTACTGTCCATACCAGGAACAGTGAATTTTTCACTGTCAGTAGCTGTTATCTCCTGTCCAACTACTGTCAAAAACCTAAAAACTACTGTCAAGAACTGTAACAATCGGGGACAGGTATTAACAGTACTACCTAAGTACTGTGATTAACTATTCAGTACTGTAACAATTAATGACAGTCTTTACGACTACTGTCATGCACTGTCCTGGATCGTTGCAGTTCATGTCATTTTACTACAGTAAACACTCATACTGTCTTCTACTGAGGTGGGTTGTGACAGGCAGTCACAGTCGATCACAGTATTACCCTATTTGTGCTACACTCATGTTTTTGTCGTAGAATTACATATATAGACTCTCTTTTTCTGAATCTGAAAGTAATATTTAAAAATAACAAATAGAAATATTAATACGTAAATTTCAACTTTTTTTTCATATTGTCCTTTATGTCATTGTTATAATGAAAAATGCAAATTGTCAAACAATCAATTATTTCCTGTATAAAATAAAATAAAAAAACAGTGCATGCAAATTAGCTGAAAAGAAAATAATGTCTTCAATGTAATACCATCTCTTATTTATATGGGATTATTAATTAACAGTTTTCTGTTCGTCTTTTATATCTTCAAACAATGATGAAATAAAAGGGGTATCTAGTAAGTATTTGATTGAGAGTGGTCGTTATTTAAAAAATGTAAGTAAGAAGCAAAATAATGAGATATCTCCAGTAGTGTATCATAAATTTGTTATAACATGCTCTACGCAAAGGTATTAAAACAAACTATATAAATTGGTTATCCAATCTAAGAGTTAAAAGGGAGACGTATCATTACTGGCTGCAGTGAACCCAAACACTGTCTTTATTAACTCTGTTTGAGGCGGCCGCGCTTTTGCCTTTGTATTTCACCTTAAATTGTTATCTCCGGAACGGAGCGAT